>JAWPHD010007873.1:0-122503 GCA_037043455.1 Cyrtodaria siliqua | reverse complement strand
TTTTACACATATATGTTGCCCCCCAAAACTCCTGCCTCCCACCCTCACCCGCGCACCCCCCCCCCCCCCCCCCCCCCCCCCCCCCCCCCCCCCCACCGCCCTAAGACCCCCCCCCCCCCCCCCCCCCCCCACCCACTTGAAACTATTATAATATTTTTTTTACATATTTCTGTGTTGCTTTTGTCAATTCTTACACATATATGTTGCAACCTCCCCACCCCTCTCACCCCATCACACCCCTCCCCGCCACACACTTGGAACTTTTTTTTTTTTTTTTTACATATTTGTTTGTTGTTTTAGTCAATTCTTACACACATATGTTAGTCCCCCCCCCCCCCCCCCCCCCACTTGAAATTATTATAATTGTTTTTTTTACATATTTCTGTGTTGCTTTTGTCAATTCTTACACATATATGTTGCAACCTCCCTCCCTCCCCCTCTCACCCCATCCCCCCCCCCACCCCGCCCCACACTTGGAACTTTTTTTTCTTTTTCATATTTGTTTGTTGTTTTAGTCAATTCTTACACACATTTGTTGCCCCCTCCGCCCCCGCCCCCTGCCCTCCCCACAACCCACCCCCGATACCCCCACCGAACCCCCACTTGAAAATCTAATTTTTTTATATATATTTTTTAAATATGTCTGTGTTGTTTTAGTCCTTTCTTGCACATATATGTTGCCCTCACCACCCCCACTCCCCCCACCATCCACCCCTGCCTCTTTCCCACCCCCACCCCGCACCCCATTCAAAACTCTATTTTTTTAAAAAAATCACATATTTCTGTGTAGTTTTGGTCAATTCTTACACATAGTTATGTTGTGCTCCCAACCCCACCCCACATTGTTGTAGCCTTGTTTTCTGATGGTATATACTAGCTATAAATTTATTATTCTCCGAAAAATCGAATAGTCGAGCTGCGCTGTTCTCCGACAGCTCTTGTTGATTAATAGACCGAACACAACATTTTCGAGACTCTTAAACATGCGACTGAAAACATACGCCACAGAATTTGGTGTATGTCCGTGTTTTGTGGACATATATATATATATACACATTAGGTTTCAATGCAATAATAAAATATCTCAAGCTTTTATCTTTTGTTAGTAAAAATGAAAACGTCAGTTTACCCATGTTTACATATAGGTCTATATTGTATATTTCAGGGTAAGTCTGACGGTAAGAAGACATCAGGGCAGAGGTACCCAAGATGATGAACAAGCTTGGAACAGTGAGGTAGGTTATTCTCGGGAAACAACTGAACCCTTTTTTGTTTCCTTAACTTTGTTAGAATGGCCCATTGTGACACACTTTTGTAAGATTTTCATCAGATAGGATCACATTTTTAATTCTGTAATCACCCTATGCAGATAGGGTGGGGGTGAACTATGTATTCATTAAAATTAGATTTATTGCCCTGTGTGATTATGTCCCCCCTCCACCCCACACCCCCCAACCCACAATGCCCCAATGCCCATGGTAGGGCAGACATATTGTTTTTGGCCTTTCCGTCTGTCTGTCACAAATCTTGTCTTTGCTACTCCTCCAAAATGGCTTGATGATTTTGAAGATTTTTTTGTACTAGACATCAATATACATCTTATCTGAAAAAAATAATATTTTGAGGTCAGTAGGTATGATGCAATAGTGAATAATCAAATCAGATGACCTTGACTTTTATGGGTCATTTACTTTGTCTAACTGTATGCACTAGCTTAACCAAACTTGAATCATGTCATTGACTTTGTCTGTTTTATGTAACATTTTTACTTTTAAGTCTGTTTCTCGGGAACAACAGATGATAACAACCAAACTTGAATCATATTTGTATCAACTGTGTAATACAGCTCAATCAGTCTTATGCCAGTAATTATAATATCTCTGCCCTATGGTTGATGTCGGAGTATATTGACAATAGGTCATATTATAATCAAGTTCAACGGGCTAATGTTTCTCGGAGCTATCATGTTGATTTGATTGCTTTAAATGGATTTTGATTTAGGTCAGCTCAGCCGAGGGTTCTACAAATGGCCTTTACTTTTACAGGTTATTAATTTCGTCAATTTAACATTACTTTTTTGTGATTAGGTCTGTTTCTCGACTACCTACACTAGATCAACTAAACTTGAATCATGCTAAACCTTCTATATTGGGTAAAACAGCTGCGGCAATTAAGTAGAGGTAATCCACAACATTTTTAGCTCTACTGATCAGAGATCAGCAGAGCTTATGCCGTGGTGCGGCGTCCGTCGTCCGTCTGTCTGTCAGTCCGTCTGTCCGTCCGTCTGTCCGTCCGTTAACTTTTATTTGTAGCGACTACTCCTCTGAAACTACTGGATGGATATTCATAAAACTTTACAGAAATGTTGCCCATGAAGTCTAGTTGATCCTAGCAAAAATTCATGTTGATGTGAAATCCAAGATGGCCGCCAAAGCTAAAAATAGATTTTTTAAATTCAAGATTGTAGCGACTACTTCTTGAAAACTATAAGTGATATTGATATGGGACTTTTTCTAAAATGATCAGCATGACATGATGTTGATCCTAGTCAAAAATCGTTTTGATTCAACGTTAAACATGGCTGCCAGCGGCCATCTTTGTTTACATAGAGTTTTTTAGTAAAAACTTGTAGCGACTACTCCTCTGAAACTACTTTGCGGATTGTCATGAAACGTTACAGGAATGTTGCTCTTGATGTCTAATTGATCCTAGAAATATTTCAGGTCGGCCGGAAATTCAAGATGGCCGTCACAGCTAAAAATAGATTTTTAAAAAATAAGTTTGTAGCGACTACTTCTTGAAAACTATAAGTGATATTGATATGGGACTTTTTCTAAAATGATCAGCATGACATGATGTAGATCCTTGTGGAAAATTATTTTGATTCGACGTTAAACATGGCTGCCAGTGGCCATCTTTGGTTACATAGAGTTATATAGTAAAAACTTGTAGCGACTACTCCTCTGAAACTACTTGACGGATGTTCATGAAACTTCACAGGAATGTTGCTCTTGATGTCTAGTTGATCCTAGAAAAATTTCAGGTCGGCCCGAAATTCAAGATGGCCACCACAGCTAAAAATAGATTTAAAATAAATAAGTTTGTAGCGACTACTTCTTGAAAACAAGAAGAGATATTGATATGGGACTTTTTCTAAAATGATCAGTATGACATGATGATGGTCCTTGTCGAAAATCGTTTTGATTTGACGTTAAACATGGCTGCCAGCGGCCATCTTTGTTTACATAGAGTTATATAATGAAAACTTGTAGCGACTACTTCTCTGAAACTACTTGACGGATTTTCATGAAACTTCACAGGAATGTTGGTCTTAATGTCTAATTGATCCTAGCAAAATTTCAGGTCGGCCGGAAATTCAAGATGGCCGCCACGGTTAAAAATAGATTTTCAAAAAACAAGTCTGTAGCGACTACTTCCTGAAATCAAAATCAATCAGTAGAGCTTCAAGGTCATTGACCTCTTGTTAATGACCTTTTACAGATGACCTTATACAGGTCATTAACTTTTTGCTCAGGAGCTAGCTATAGACGTATTATATCTTCTAAACTTGGATCAAAGTTGTATATTAGGTAGTATCTCATTTTGACATAGGGTTCCACGTACAATCTTGACCTTCATGTTCATGGGCAAACAACTTCATCTGACAAATTTATATTTGCTTTAAGTTCATATTTCTAAGTCCAGTCCCTGTAATATATCACAGGGAAAATGTTGTGACATATGCTACATATGTATTACTTTCTTATTATCTGCGTGTTTCTTTCATATATACATCATGCTATTTACCTATGTGCCACATATGTAAATGATACATATGTGTTATATGTATCTCATATATGTTTCATGTTAAAATAATACACCTGTAACACATATGAAATGTATACATATGTATTTCATATGAAATTCTTATACCTGAAATACATAAAAGTATTTTTTTTTTTAAAAATGGTAGAATATTGTAGAAAATGGTTTACCATCCTTTTTTATTTTTAATATTTTTTAGTAAAATATATTTTCATATGTATTTCATATGTGTTACTTTCATATGAAATACATATATGGAATGTATATGTATCACATATGTAAAACATAAGAATTTCATGCTTAGATCTTTTTCCTGTGATAGGAGAGAGATATGAATCTGGTGATGTCTTGTATTATGCTGTTGAACATAAGAAAATGATTTTCTGTCTGCTTCAGTTGTGATAATGGCTATTCCATTACAACATACCCAGGACCCCAGGAAGGCAATTTAATAAACATCTATGGGTGAACACTTTTGTCCGATATTTGTTTCTTCAAACTCAATTTTGCATCTATGGGTGGTTGTTCAATTTCAAAAGTGCCATCCTGGGGTCCCATGTATGTTTTAATGGAGCAGCCCTAAAGATCAAACTGTAATCCCTCTGTTGATTTACTATTAAGAACTTTTATTAAATAGAACATTAACACAAAAAAAAACATTGCAAAATGCTTTGTGTGGTGGTAATATTTTAAACTGTTTCATTTTATTTTCTGTGTTAATGTGCCGTTTTTATTTCATATTCAAGATGGAAGAAAGGGACTTCGATCAGAACACTAAAGATGAATTTGATGAAGACTTTGTACATGTTGGTGCCGAACCTAGCAGACCAACATCTGATACCATTACCAATTCAAAACCGAAGGAAGAATCTCAATCTCTCAAATTCACGGAAAAATTTAAAGTGATTTTACCACCGATTAAAAAGAAGTTTCTTGGCAGTAAAGACATGTATAATGACAGTGAGACAGTTGTCATTGAAAGAAAAAAGTCAGTACAAAATGGGGATGAAAATGCGGGAATGGGAGAGAGTGTGCCGTCGGTAATGGCCATATTGAAGGATAGATCCCAGTCAGCTAAATCGTCTCCCCAGAAACAAATTAAGGACCTGAAGAGACAGAGGGCTCATAGTGATACTAGTCTAAATAAGGTAGGCAAATAAAGGTCAACATTCAAATTATCAAATTAAAATGGAAAGTATTTTAAAGAACTTTTTAAACACATTTTTGCACTACAGAATGTTGTGGCATGGTCGCTGGAAGTTTATTTGTATTTGCACAGATGTAAATCATTTAATTGAAAAAACACCTGTCGTTCTAAAAACACCTGTCAGAACGACTGGTGTACTCTAACTACCAGTTATCGGAAATTAGAGTATGGCAGACAGATGAAATGGACATGCTTCAAAACTTCTTGATGTTCAAATCAACCAACATGATAAGACCATACTCTATCTATTTAATAAAGAGCGCCTCCGTGACCAAGGGATTAATGATGTTGCGTTGCAAACCTTCTTGCCTCTCACTGCTGCGGGTTTGAATCCCACTGGGAACTTGACTTGTAAGTGAGGAAGTGTTGATTCTTACGGATGGCGTGAGGTGTACAGTTACTGTACTGGTTCTACCCAGGAAAAGTGCATGGTCTGCCTCCACCACACAAATATGACCATCATATATAACCTTACATCTGTTGAAAATGACATAAACACCATACAAACAAACATCTTGATCCTTATTTTTCGGATAATTAATAAAGATTTGTTGTTGCTAACAGTTGAATCGCATTTTATGTTTTCTTCTTTTCTACTTAAATGCAGGCAACTGAGCCAGAATGCAGCAGCCTACCAGGTGATATTGGTTACTATGGTTACCATACGACTGACAGGAAGTCTGGTCAAGAAACGACAACACAGGAAGTACCATTTTCTGTTGTGAGTTGAATCTTAATTTTACCACGAAGATCCTTATGTTTTAATATATAAATTATTTCACAGTTTCATTGTGTTCTACAAAAATATGTAAGCGCAAATATGTTATACTGTATTTAATATTTCAAAAGATTACTAAACACTCTACCAAAAGATCTAATTAATGATTTTATCACATTTTGTTTTTCTTTTTATTAAATATTTAAAGGCAATTTAAAATAAAAAGAGGATCTTACATGAATGACTGTGTATTATTGATTTTAATAAATTATAAAATTATTGCAGCCAGTGTAAACCAAGATCAGCTCGCAGGCTGATCAGTGTAAACCCAGATCAGCCTGCGAGTAACTCATCAGTAACTGCTCATCAGTCATTTAACCAAAAAAACAACTTTGTAACATAAATGGAATGGTCCAAATTCAAAGAAAGGACAGTCCATTATACATTTATAGCAGGCTAAGGGTTAATGTATACAAACTCAGTGATTCATTTCTTCTATTTTCAAGGACCCTGAGTGGAATGAAGAATTTGAATTTGAGTGTACAGATGAAGACCAGTTTGTGAATGTGTGTGTATTGTGTAAGATGGCTCAGAGTGAGAGAGTATCTAAACAGATATTAACCAGTGGTAAAGGTGATGCACAGTTAAAGAATACCCCACCCATGGCCGATCTACCACAGTATAATGACATCCCCACCAAGATAGGATATGTAAGTTACTGTTATTTGATGATGCATGCTGTGGATTAACTTTGCTTTTGATACTTTTTCAGTCATATCACGTCATCTATTTATACCCCGGCCTCGCTTTCACAAAGTGAAGTGGGGGGCTATATAGGAATCGGGCTGTCCGTAACGTCCCGTCATATAAAACATTTTTGTCCCGTCTTGTCGTGTCGCATCCCGTAACACATTTTTATCTCAACTATTTGAAGAATTAGAACTTATGTAATCACGTCGACATCTGTGTCGGCAATGGCATCCCACATCAATGTTTGCGTCTCTCAAGTCTATGTCTCTTATATTTCTTACGTTTCTTATCCTAGCACAACCAAATTCGGCCATGGGCTTCCTTATAGCATTATCTTAAGGGATGCGTAAGTAATTTTGGTTCCTGTAACCCATGGGCTCCCATGGAACCCAAATTCTGATAAAACGGTCTCATTTCACATCAAATTTTGCGTGTAAGCTGTGTTTACAAGTCTATATCTCTTACATTTCTTTTCCTAGCACAACCAAAGTTAGCCATGAGCTTCCTTATAGCATTATCTTAAGGACTGCTTAAAGTAATTTTGGTTCCTGTAACCCCTGGGCTCCCATGGAACCCAAATTCTGATCAAATTGTGTGTGTAAGCTGTGTTTGCTGGTCTGAATCTCTTACATTTCTTGTCCTAGCTCAACTTAATTTGGGAATTGGTTTCCTTATAGTATGTTGTAAATATTTGCCTAAATATGTTTTTCTTCTATAAATTCTGTGCTCCCATGGCACCCAAATTGTGATGGCCCATAAAATGAGCAATAAATGCAGATCAAGGTTTGCATGTAAGCTGTTGTATATATCTATAATTCTATAAACCACCCCCACCCTACGATTTGTTTTTACCTATTTCTGTGTTGTTTTAGTCAATTCTTACACATATAGCTATCATGCCCTATCCCACCCCACCCCACCCCGCAGAAGTTATGACCCCTTTTTCGTCAAATTTTACGTTAAAATATCTTACGTGTCTGTCTCCTCTCACAAACAACCGATTCCTTTGAAACTTTACAGGATGCTTACCTATGATGTGCATATCGTTTCGGCGTCAAAATTGACCCAGTATTACTGGAGTTATGCCCCCTTTTTTGTTAATTTTTACGTGAAAATATCTTGCGTGTCTATCTCCTCTCACACTTTTCAACCGATTCCTTTGAAATTTACCTATGATGTCAAGATGTACATATTGTTTCAGCTTCAAAATCGACCCAATATTACTGGAGTTATGCCCCCTTTTTGTCAAACTTTATGTGAAAATATCTTGTGTGTCTATCTCCTCCCACAGTTTTCAGCCCATTGCCTCGAAATTCTAGAGGATGCTTACCTAAGATGTCAAGATGTGAATACCATTTCAGCATCAAAATCGACCCTGTATTACCAGAGTAATGGCCCCTTTTTTGTCTAATTGTACGTTTCATACTGATTGTTTTCATTGGGGGCATCCGTGTCCCATGGACACATTTCTAGTTTTTGTCTCGCCTTTTGAAAAAACGCGAGACATTGACGGCGCTAATGTTGGCAGAATCGATGGCGTCAACATATTGTATTGTAACTTTTTTGTCCTTGGGAGTAGAATGTTCATATTTCTTTATATATAACCTCCTGGACATTGTACGTCTTAATGCCAATAACTTCCAGCCCTCCAACTGACCCTGGGTCCGAGTCAAGGTCACTTAAATACATGTACCGTCATCAAATTTGGCCGCAAATATTGACGGTACATGTATTTAAGTGATCTTGACTACGTCCCAGGGTCAGTTGGAGGGCTGGAAGTTATTGCTTCTTCAGAGACAATGACCAGGAGGTTATATATAAAATTTGAACATTCTACTCCCAAGGACAAGAAAGTTACAATGCAATATGTTAGCGTTAAGATTTTGGTTAAGGTTTTGGTTAGGATTTGCGTTAAAGTTCTTATAACCTTGTAGTCGTTTGGAGTAGAGTGTTCAAATTTCATATATAACATCACAGGCTATTGCTCTTCTTATTACAGTATGTATCATCCTTCAACTGACACTGTGTCAAGGTGCCTCTTAAATACATGCTGTCTCCCAAAAAAATCTGTTGAAGTGCGTTAAATTCTTATAACTTTTTTGTTCTTTGGAGCAGATTAATCAAATTTCATATACAACCTCCTTGTCATTGTCCGTCTTAATGCAAATAACTTCCAGCTCTCCATCTGACCATGGGTCGGAGTCAATGCCAGTTGGGGATTGAACCTACAACCTCCAGCATGCCAGGCGGACACCATGACACCACAGCAGCAGTCATATTTGTGTATGAGAATTTGGAAAACAATACTTGACTGTATAGTATAACACTAAAATAACTATTTTCAGTCCCACACATTGTGTGTTGATGTACATTGTGTGTTGATGAACACACGATGTACATTGTACAGTGTTGATACTGTGTGTTGGGCTGTTGGCATACATTGTGTGATGATACTGTGTGTTGGCATACATTGTGTGATGATACTGTGTGTTGGTGTACATTGTGTGATGATGCTGTGTGTTGGCATACATTGTGTGATGATACTGTGTGTTGGCATACATTGTGTGATGACACTGTGTGTTGGTATACATTGTGTGATGACACTGTGTGTTGGCATACATTGTGTGATGACACTGTGTGTTGGTGTACATTGTGTGATGACACTGTGTGTTGGCATACATTGTGTGATGACACTGTGTGTTGGCATACATTGTGTGATGAACTGTGTGTTGGCATACATTGTGTGATGATGCTGTGTGTTGGCATACATTGTGTGATGACACTGTGTGTTGGCATACATTGTGTGATGATGCTGTGTGTTGGCATACATTGTGTGATGACACTGTGTGTTGGCATACATTGTGTGATGATGCTGTGTGTTGGCATACATTGTGTGATGATACTGTGTGTTGGCATACATTGTGTGATGACACTGTGCATTGGCATACATTGTGTGATGACACTGTGTGTTGGCATACATTGTGTGATGATACTGTGTGTTGGCATACATTGTGTGATGACACTGTGCGTTGGCATACAGTGTGTGATGACACTGTGTGTTGGCATACATTGTGTGATGATACTGTGCGTTGGCATACATTGTGTGATGACGCTGTGTCTTGGCATACATTGTGTGATGACGCTGTGTGTTGGCATACATTGTGTGATGATACTGTGTGTTGGTGTACATTGTGTGATGACACTGTGTGTTGGCATACATTGTGTGATGACACTGTGTGTTGGCATACATTGTGTGATGATACTGTGTGTTGGCATACATTGTGTGATGATGCTGTGTGTTGGCATACATTGTGTGATGACACTGTGTGTTGGCATACATTGTGTGATGATGCTGTGAGTTGGCATACATTGTGTGATGACGCTGTGTGTTGGCATACATTGTGTGATGAAGCTGTGTGTTGGCATACATTGTGTGATGATACTGTGTGTTGGCATACATTGTGTGATGACACTGTGTGTTGGTGTACATTGTGTGATGACACTGTGTGTTGGCATACATTGTGTGATGACACTGTGTGTTGGCATACATTGTGTGATGATGCTGTGTGTTGGCATACATTTTGTGATGACACTGTGTGTTGGCATACATTGTGTGATGATACTGTGTGTTGGCATACATTGTGTGATGACACTGTGTGTTGGCATACATTGTGTGATGATGCTGTGTGTTGGCATACATTGTGTGTTGGCATACATTGTGTGATGATACTGTGTGTTGATATACATCGTGTGATGACACTGTGTGTTGGCATACATTGTGTGATGACACTGTGTGTTGGCATACATTGTGTGATGACACTGTGTGTTGGCATACATTGTGTGATGATGCTGTGTGTTGGCATACATTGTGTGATGACACTGTGTGTTGGCATACATTGTGTGATGATGCTGTGTGTTAGCATACATTGTGTGATGATGCTGTGTGTTGGCATACATTGTGTGATGACATATATTGTGTGATGGCATACATTTTGTGTTGATTTACATTGTTTATTGACATACATTGTGTGATGATGTGTCTGTAAACTCTACTGTATCTAATTATTATATTCAGGTCAGTATACCCCTGGCAGACATCACCGCTAGCTGTCTACTGACACTGCAAGGTGATATACAATATACCTTGTATCTACACCCACCGGAGGAGAATATTACAGCTAGGTAGTCTGTCTGTGTGTTTGTGAGTCTGTGTGTGTGTCTGTGAGTCTGTGTCTGTCTGTGTGTCTGTCTTTGTCTGTGTGTGTGTGTGTCTGTGTGTCTGTGTCTGTCTGTATGTGTGTGTCTGTCTGTGTGTGTGAGTCTGTGTGTGTGAGTCTGTCTGTCTGTCTGTCTGTCTGTCTGTCTGTCTGTCTGTCTGTCTGTCTGTCTGTCTGTGTCTGTCTGTCTGTCTGTCTGTTGGTCGGTCGTCGGTCGGTCTGTACCTCTGTCTATACCTCTGTTGTCTGTTTTTCTGTAGCTCTGTATGTCTGTACCTCGGTATGTCTGTACCTCTGTCTCTACTTCCCGCCCACTCCTTCTGTCTCGCTCATTTACCTATCAATGTTAAACTTTTGAATATGCTAGCTGAAGTTGATAGTTATACCCTCGCTTTCACAAAGTGAAGTGGGGGCTATATAGGAATCACATTGTCCGTAACGTCCTGTTACGTCCCGTCCCGTCGTGTCCCATAACACATTATTTAATACTTGCATATCTGAAGCACTTTTGAATGGATTGTTCCCAAACTTCATATACTCATAACAACTGATGACCTTATGTCCCTCTACATCACCCATCATTGATTGCCTAATTTATTACAGAATTATGGCCCTTTGTTTGACTTAACACATTTTTTCTCAAACATTTTCGAATTGATTGTTCCCAAACATCATGTACACATAACAACTGTTGACCTTATGTCCCTGTACATTACCCATCATTGATTGCCTAATTTATTACAGAATTATGGTCCTTTGTTTGACTTAGAATTTTCCACTCTCATATTGTATAATGACCTGTTAACACATTTTTAGCGCTGCTGGCTGAGGGCCGAGGGCCAGCAGAGCTTATGGGATGGTGTGTTGTCCGTTGTCTGTAGTCTGTCGTCTGTTAACTTTTACCTCATTAAGACGATAGGGCCTTCAGTTTTCATCCAATCTTTACCAAAACTTTAACGGATTGTTAATATCGATGGAAGCTTGGACAAGTTCGAAAACCAGCCAGATCGGACCAGTAACAGCGGAGTTATGGGCCTTGATTTAGTTAAAAATGCTATATTTTGCCTTGTTAAGATGATAGGGCCTTCATTATTCGTCCGATCTTTACCAAACTTTAGCCGATTGTTAATATCAATAAAAGTTTGGACCAGTTCGAAAACCAGCCAGATCGGACCAGTAACAGAGGAGTTATGGCCCTTGAATTAGTTAAAAATGCTATATTTTGCCGCGTTAAGATGATAGGGCCTTCATTTTTCATCCGATCTTTACCAAACTTGACCAGATTGTTAATGTCAATGAAAGCTCGAACAAGTCCAAAAACCAGCCAGATCGGAACAGTAACAGCTGATTTATGGCCCTTGATTTAGTTAAAAATGCTCTATTTTGCCTCGTTAAGACGAAAGGGCCTTCTTCTTCTTTTTTCATAGGTTTTTTTTATTATTAATTTATTATTATATATACATTAGTTTTTTATAATTTTTATTTTTCTTTATTTATTTATTTTAATTTTGTTTTATTTATTTTTTACTTCCTTTTTTAATATTTTTTTTTTTTTTTTTTTTAACGCAACTTAGCAGAAAGCATTGGTATGATTTCTAGTTGTGCCTATTGCGTTTTTTTCCGGTACGTTGATTTTTGATGGAGTTACGGCCCCTTGACATTTTACTTTTAAATTTCTTTTCGGCGCTACTCCTCCTAAACGCCTTGTTGGATTTCTATGAAATTTGGCAGGAAGCCTTAGTAAATGATGTCTAGTTGTGCAAATCGTGGTATATCAATGAAATCTTGGACAGGTTCGAAAACCAGCTAGATCTTGTTAGTAATGACAGAGTTATGGCCCTTGATTTGTTGAAAAAGTGTTATATTGTATTTTCCTTTGTTAAATCTGTATCTACTTCATTTTTTATCTTATCTATACCAAGTTTGTTTAGAATGTTAATATAAACCCCCCACCCATTTTGATGAAATCTCATTCATAGAAGAAAACAAATTAAACAATACCCATGCCAGACTAGACACAGCAGACTTATTGAAGGATTACAAGGTGCACAATCTTGTTTTTGCAATGTTTTAAAAGAAGTACTGATGGGAATTTTATGACAACCCTTGATATAAGATCTGTTTTAGCCAGTAGAGCTTCCACAGGCCCTCTTGGGCCTCTTGTTTCTCAAATATTTTCAAATTGATTGTTTCCAAACTTCATGTACACATAACAACAGATGACCTTATGTCCCTCTACATCACACGTTGGTGGTGCCTAATTTATTACAGAATTATGGCCCTTTATTTGACTTAGAATTTTTCAATCTATATTGTGGCTTTCACTTAAAGAGTTTTCATGGAGTGTTATAACACTTGACATATAGTTCACACTTCACATATAGTTCACACGTGAGGATATGATGTCTCTGCATTAATGTTTTTTTGATTCTGCATTTTTTTTTTTACAGAATTATGGACCATTTTTAGCTCGACTGATCAGAGCAGGCTTATGCCGTGGTGCGGCGTCCGTCGTCCGTCCGTCCGTCCGTCTGTCTGTCCGTCTGTCCGTAAACTTTTTTTTGTAGCGACTACTCCTCTGAAACTACCGAATGGATTTTCATGAAACTTTACAGAAATGTTGCCCATGAAGTCTAGTTGATCCTAGCAAAAATTCAAGTTGATGTGAAATCCAAGATGGCCGCCAAATCTAAAAATAGGTTTTTAAAAAACAAGTTTGTAGCGACTACTTCTTGAAAACTGTAAGTGATATTGATATGGGACTTTTCCTAAAATGATCAGCATGACATGATGTTGGTCCTTGTCGAAAATCGTTTTGATTCGACGTTAAACATGGCTGCCAGCGGCCATCTTTGTTTACATAGAGTTATATAATGAAAACTTGTAGCGACTACTCCTCTGAAACTACTTGACGGATTTTCATGAAACTTGACAGGAATGTTGCTCTTAATGTCTAATTGTTCCTAGCAAAATTTCAGATCGGCCAGAAATTCAAGATGGCCACCACAGCTAAAAATAGATTTTTAAAAAAGAAGTTTGTAGTGACTACGTCTTGAAAACTATAAGTGATATTGTTATGGGACTTTTTGTAAAATGATCAGCATGACATGATGGTTATCAGAGTCAAACATTATTTTGATTCGACGTCAAACATGGCTGCCAGTGGCCATCTTTGTTTACATAGAGTTATATAATGAGAACTTGTAGCGACTATTCGTCTGAAACTACTTGACGGATTTTCATGAAACTTCACAGGAATGTTGCTCTTGATGTCATATTGATCCTAGCAAAATTTCAGGTTGGCCGGAAATTCAAGATGGCCGCCACGGCTAAAAATAATTTTTCAAAAAACAAGTCTGTAGCGACTACTTCCTGAAATCAAAATCAATCAGTAGAGCTTCAAGGTCATTGACCTCTTGTTTTACTTAGATATTTTTTTTCACATTAAACAATTTATTTGTCACGTTAAAAAATTAACAGATATTTTAGACATTTATTCTTCTTGATTTCGCCCATCCTCATCGACTATAGCAAAAAAGGGGGAGTGGGGTGGGGGTTATTCATCACCTTCAGTGATAGTTCTAGTATTGTCATTGTTAACAGTTTCTTTGTTTATACATTCAATATCTTTATCAAAGATATTCTTAAAAACTCATCACAAAATTTAACTACTCTATATCTAGTGTCAACAGGGTTATTATTTTTTTTGAAGTACATCCAATGCTGGAATAGTACCATATGAGCTTAATTGAAACTTAATGGACTGTTATGTGCAGGCGAAGCAAGTAAGGCAGGTTCCTATGTAACATTCCCCTCCCTTTGGAGCAGCTCTAAAACAACCTATAACGTGTTGTTGAGCCTTTAACAACATCCAGTTCCAATTAGCTTAGATATCACTGCCTAGATGCCCCATATTTTGAAATTATATGTATACATACATTCAATTTATCATAGCGATATAGTATTCTTTTTGTTCACAGTCGATCAAAGCTGCTGGTATATACTGGTCATCCAGGCTTTGACAAGAACATTTGTCATGGTGACATTACACTGTCATTTGGTCACGTGCCATTCAAGAAGTTGGAGAACAAAGAACGGAGGGAAATAATCCAGGAGACGCTCAATCCACCCCCACCCACACTCAGCTATCAGCCAAAAGTGAAAGAGTAAGTACGAATAGATGGAGGATCCTACATGAGTGCCTGTTTTATATTGAATATACATCATATATATACTGAACATACAAAGTTCAACACAACATTTTAGGGACATTTGCTTTTTCCTTGGTTTGTTGTCCCATAAGTGTTTTTTAGCCAATTTGCGACTTTCTTATAATAAAGGAAATTAACAATTGAGTATGGAAAAATTTCTTTGAGCAAGATGATGAAACAAACATGTCTAAATGTCAACAACTGATGATGCAGGCCAATAAAATCAAATTTCACCTGTTAATATTGAACATCCTACTTGTTAGTGGTGATTGATAAAAATATCAAGATACCTAAGTAAGAAATAATTGGTATGTAGGTATGTACCTCAGAGGTCAAGGTCACACTTGGATGTCAAAGGTCAAGTTAGTAAAGATTTTCGGGGGCATTTATCCCCTACTTATTGGAAAAAAGTGATTAAAATAAACAAAACTAGAGGCAATGGAGAGCCGTCGCCAGCCCTATGCGTTCTTCACAAAGGTCAATATGGCAAACAAATATTTTCAACTCTTTATCCAAATCCATGGGTGACCCTGGAGTAAAAACTTTTATACTGTCATCATCAAAACATTTAATTCAAGAAACCAAAAATGACCCAAATTACCTCGCACTCACTCCTCTACTGAAATCCCCTGAGGGTGGAGCCAAAGAAAAAAGGTGCTCTTTTGCTCTAATCATGTGGGTAAGTCATACACACAGTTTTGCTGAATTCGCTCTAGATCTGTGGTTTAGGAGAAGATATGGTAATGGAAAAACAGACAGACGGACAAACAGAGATATTTACAATATCTCGTAACACTTTAAACAGTCTGTAGTGATGGTTGTTTGTGTTGTTAAAACAAATCTTATTCTTTTCATGTTGGGAGACTTGGTAAATATACATGTACTGTCTGTTTTACTAATGTACTATTAAAAAAAATTATTCTTCCATATAATTTTATTGGAAATTAATTCACAATAACGATATTAATTTCATTGATACGTCAACAATTCCACAATTTGAATCAAGTCATGAGATCACATGACCATACACTGCCCTAAATAATTTCATGTAAAATAGAAATAATGCTATTTATATCAGCAAGAAATTTAGACAGCAAAAAAGTGAAATTAGCAAATTTTGAGTAGTATATGTTAATCTGCCTTATTTGCTTATTTGTTGAACTCATACATGCATCACAAATAGCTTGCAAGTCCAAGATCAGTCGCTGCAAGCATTTAATATATTTATCGCTGCTTTGTAGTATTTGCACTAACTGATGTAACCTAACTGTTTGCTTTTGTAGATCAGTAGATGGCCGCCATAGCTTCGTGCCATCGCAGTTCCCGTCTGGAACACATTGCCATTTTTGTGGAAAAAAGGTAACTTTGATGGTATTGCTGTCTACATTGTTTAAAACTAAAAACAGATCGATAGAAATTCTAGTGATCATTCACTTAAGCCTTTTGGAACCAGTCTGCGCGACTCATTTTTACCGGTTGCAAATCAGTCTGCATGACTGTTCTTTTACTGGTTGGGTACCAGTCAGGGTACAAATTTAACACTTATTTACTTGCTATTTTGCAAATTGCAAGTAGAAAATATTAGCACTTGCTAAATTTTTCAAGTAATAAAAGAAACCCACTAGGTCTCAGTCTACATTTATTCACTGAACATATTTATCTAACTTTAGTTAAATAGGTGGATATAAGTAAGTTTAATTATACATTTTTACATTCCTGCATCTAGATGATTGTGAAAATGTCATTGTTTACATGTATAGAAATCCTTCTAAAATGAATCGAGTGGCTAAAAATATTAAAATTAATTTGATCCTTGCCATTGGATACCATTCTGCATGACAACCTTTTTACCAATCATGAAAACTCGGCCAATCCCATCATTCTTCAGGATCCCGCCTCAAGTGTATATCGACGCTTTGGTATGTTCAAAATCTTGACATTTTGTTAGCCGGAAGGCAACGGCACAGAAATAATGCACTGTTGCATAGCTGTTGCTATGTAAACAATATAGTGGGTTTTCACACATGCTGATGTATTATTTGCATTGCATATTTGTTATTTACAATACAAATGCAGGTTTTATCACTAATTTCATGTAAATAAACTATAGATGGAGCATCGGCTACTGGTAAATAACATTGCAACACTTTGAGATAACTCTGATTTTAAATGCAAATTCATGCTGGTATGACATAACCAGTATGCTGGCCTTCAATATATATTCGAGTAATTAATGCTTCGAAGAAGTGTACGAGATGTTGTAATGTATTTTTACGGTTGGGTACCAGTCTGCTTGACATCATTCTTTTACTTGTTGGGAACTAGTCTGCATGACAACATTTTAATTTATTTTACTGGTTGGGAACCAGTCTGCATGACAGCATTATTTTACTGGTTGTGAACCAGTCTGCATGACAGCATTATTTTACTGGTTGGGAATCAGTCTGCATGGCAACATTAGTTTACTGGTTGAAAACCAGTCTGCATGACAGCATTATTTTACTGGATGGGAACCAGTTTGCATGACAGCATTATTTTACTGATTGGGAACCAGTCTGCATGACAACATTATTCTTGGTTGGGAACCAGTCTGCATGACAGCCTTATTTTACTGGTTGGGAACCAGTCTGTATGACAAT
The DNA here is from genome assembly GCA_037043455.1 of Cyrtodaria siliqua. Lineage (NCBI taxonomy): Eukaryota > Metazoa > Mollusca > Bivalvia > Adapedonta > Hiatellidae > Cyrtodaria > Cyrtodaria siliqua. The sequence continues at coordinate 104,936 of JAWPHD010007873.1, read as the reverse complement.
ATTTTTTTTACCGGTTGACTCTACTATGTGATACAATCTACATTTTAAGCGTGATTGCAAAGCAAATCCAGACGTATTGTTTGGTGATTTTCATCTGTCCATCATTACGTCCATCCATATATTCTACATGTTTTAACATTTTGGTTAAAGGTTTTGTTTTCCTCAGTTTTTGTTCATTATCATTACACATTATTTTATGACAAGCACCGTAACTCTTTCGTGTATTTTACCTGAATTATCCCTTTTTTGGCAATGATACTAAAAAACGCATATTTAATTTTACATATTTCCTGTTTTACAACTACCAATATTATTTCAGATCTGGTTAAAGGGTGCATTACACTGTGTAACCTGTAACATGGTGTGTCATAAAAAGTGTGTAGAGAAATGCCAGGCTCAAACATTGTGCACAAGGTAAGAGTACTACACTACCACTATTGGTTTAAATGTACAATCAAACCTGTATTAAAGAGACCTAAAGGAAAAAGCTGAATTGGTCTCCATGCACAGGCAGTCTCTTACTACAGGTGCATTTTAACACTTAACCTGCTACATAATATATAATGGACTGTTCTTTCTTTGAATTAAGACCATTCCATTTATGTGATAAAGGGGTGTTTTGATGGAATGACTGATCAGCAGCCAGGCATTGTACACCGTGATTACTCACAGGCTGATCTGGGTTTACAATGGACGCAAAGGCTATTATAGTCATGCTTAGCGGGTTAAGGGTTAATTAAAAACAATGCGAATGAACTGAAATGATGGTCTGTAAAAACTGGTGGTTTCCTGGGCAGGTTTTCCTGTATTTTTTATTATCAAAGTTATTTACAGTGGAGCGCTATGGTCTAGTGGTAGAGTGTTGGACCCATGATCGGAAAGTTGAGGGTGCGATCCTCGCCATGACCATATGTGTTGTGTCCTTGAGCAAGAAACTTTATCTTTGCTTAGTACTGGTTCTACCCAGGAAGCAGTCGAAAGCGATTAAAATAAGTTCAGAGAGCTTTTATTACAATGGATTTAAAATAAATAAATTTAAACTAAATCATGTCTAATCATGTGACAGTTATTTTGGTCTTATTTTGGAAGAATCTCTGGGGAAAAAAGACGTGTCTGAGTAGGTGGCCACCATACCATCTCACTGCATTCAGCTGGTTATATTAGTTCTAGTTCACATAAACCCAGTAAATGGTTTTTATTGCCAAACATTGGCTGTCAATGTCGAAAGAGGGGTAAGGAAAAGTAGATATAAAAGTTGAACACAAAATGTAGCATTCAAAGACCACAGTCGACCAGAAACACGCGTCGAAACAAAAACAGCTACAGGGATAAAGCAGAGGCAATGTATGTGACATGACAAACATGAAGGGGTTGACAGTTAAAATTCACATTGTGGAACAAATCAGAACTTCTTGTTTTCTGTGACCACCATACCTTCTAAGTCTTGCATATTGAACAGATTTTCTGGAAACAGAAAATTGCCTGATAACAAACAAACGCATGATTCCCCTCCCTAAATCGTATCCTTCAGCAAAAGCCACATATTAAAAATATAGTTGAAAAGGGCAGTAGTTGGATTATATTACAGGCAGCTTCGGGACCTGTACCCAACTTGTGGAGACATCAATTTACACTACATAACGGTAGTTTGCATTACCCTTGAATATGCAGTTACAGTGAAACCCACAACCTGGAACAAGTACAACGCTGAGCGCACACCTGTAACTGCAGTGGTACAACAGGGCACGAAAAATTCCACTCGTGTGAAATTCGAATCCGGACGAGTGAAAACCTTGAATCGGTCGTCCGAGAGGCCGAGTAACATTATAGTAGAAAAAAACAACAAAGAAAATAGCTCTTACATAGTTTATTAAGCGATTAAATGCAGTAAATAGTCGCACTCTGTTTATTCAGCGATATATTGCAATTTAAGTCAACCAGATATTACGAAATTGACGCATTTCCGTTTTGGGACATTCTAAAATGCGGCTCCCGTTCTAATTTCACGGAGCGCAAACGTTACGGTATTTGATGTTATACAAATAACACTTTCACGGGGGAAATGTTTAAGAGCACTAGTCAGCTTTTAGGTGACTGGGGCCAGGGCCTTCAGGAAGGGGAATTGCAAAAAGTATGCTGTTTTCCTGTATTGGAGTTTAACATTTTCTAATAAAAAAAATATTTTTTTTTTAAGAGGGACATTTTTCACAGGAAAAGGGGGAAATAAATACCATTCCAGAGTAACTGTAATGGCCATGATCAGACTGTAGTGAACTATAGAATAGGAATATAGTCATCTATATTCACTGGTCAAAGTTTCATAATTTTCATTGATTTATATAAAGAAAAAACCCAAACACATTATGATGTTTCCCCTTGTTTTATTTATATATAGTAGGGTTAAATGGTCTGACTACTTTGACTTATGAACTTTTTCAATCAGAGCAGGACGAGTAAACATTCTATAAGGACGAATAACATGTCATATATTTCATCCCTTGTACCAGTCATTAGGCCTCAGGCACAGATATTACATTAATTATGTATGAATGCTCTGCTGTTGTATACTATCCACAATATAATAGACATCAACCGTGATTCAGTCAACACAACAGCAGCCATACAAGGAGCATACACTTCGTCAACCAGCAGCATCAAAATCTCACTGGGGAAGTGTCGATTCTTACGGATGCCGGGAGGCGTGCAGTACTGGTTCTACCCTGGATTAATGGGTGGTCTGCCTCTCCACAAAAAAAAATCAACCGTCATATATAACCTGTATATAATACTTGTGTTGAAAATGTCATAAAACATCATTCAAACAAACAAATAGTGACTATTATATTTACTTCTAATCACTCGACATAAAGGTTTATAAGAATCTTTCTTGGGTATCTTCGGTGAAGATTGGGAATTCCAATATGAGGAATAATTGTTGTTATCAGAACCAGGGCTTTGGTGATGTTCCAATTAAAACAGTTAAACGAAGAGAAGGAATTTTCCGACCTGCATTGGATACCCATGATTGATTATTTTTCTTGCATACCACTGACATTTTGTGCGTTGATGTAGCCAACTGCTGACGTTTTGCATATTTATTTACACAATGATGTCATGCAACTGTTGTCATGCAACTGTTGACATTATCGAAAGCTCTATGAACTTATTTGAATCACTCTCAATGTCTTCCTGGGTAGAACCAGTCCTAAGCAAATGCAGATAAAGTGTCTTGCTCAGGGACACTACGCATATGGCAATGGCGGGGTATCGAACCCACAACTTCTCGACCATGGGTCCAACGCTCTACCACTAGACCACAATGCTTACTTCTGAATTCCATTCACAATGTCATTATAATTTTTATAAATGATTGTCGTAATATATATGTATATATGTGTGAATAAAATATGTTTAAACCAATCTGTAGAAACTGAAAAGTGTTTGATCTTCTTGACTTCTGTCACTCCAGAGAAGGCCCTAAAATAGCCAAGCAGCCCAGTGAGCCATGGGTGCCCCCTGTACGGGGTGGGGAATCCGACAAGGATGACAAAGAAGTGAAGACCCTGGGAACTGGTGGCATATTTAGGAAGCTGAGAAGCAAAGAGCAGCAAACCCTTCCTCTAAATATTCCAAACAGTAAGTGCAGACAAATAATATACTGATAAAACGTAACAATGAATTGGGTTTTTAGGGCTTTCTCATTGTTTTTGAGTAACAGGGAATGTGTTTAAAGTAGACAGCGGATTTCTAGTTCTTTCTTGAGCTGTAAAGTGTTGTATTGGGGACTGCTAAAAGTAGCCGGTCAGCTAACAGAAGTAGGAGGGGTAAAGCATTCGCCTACCGGTTATTAAGGAAAGCACTGGTTTTGCGTGTTGACCTATATGTAAACAGACGACCTTGGATAATGATTATGTTCTTCACTCAAACATTCATTTAGGCACAAATCGATGCTGGACAAGTGTCTGGACCCTGTTGACAAAAGTAGTTACTGTTACCATGGACAGATGAAGAAACAAAAAAATGATAAACAATACTACATATAATGAAACAAACCACTCTAAAATATTTAAATTCTACCAAGGCAACTAATATATAACTTTGTAGATGATTGTCTTAACATGTGTCTGTTCTTCCCTAGAGCCGGGTCAGACTACACAGCCACCCACTGTGAGCCCTAACAAGAGCCCCATGAGAACCCCAAGCCCTTTTGCACCCCATGGTACAGATATTGGCGACGGACATCTGGGTGTCACAGGAATGAGACGAACACATTCCGGTTCTTCTGTAAAGGTCAGATCATGCATCGGTCGATAGGAATATTTTTAAAGATTAATTGTCTTTTTTGCTGCCATTGTCTTCCAAGATGGCTACCGTTACTAAAAATAACTTAAAGTTACGATTTTATATTGCAAAATAGACAATAACTGGTCGGGAAATCAAGAATTGTTTTAAATGTTTTATAAAATAATGTATTTAATATATAAATGTTCTTTCTCAGTGGTCACTGTCTAATATAACCTTATACGTGTTGACTGGATGTAAAACCCCATGTCTTATTGTTACATTTTCACTGAATTGTTTAGGCTGATGAGGACTCTGATGATGAATATATTACGAGGAGTCGTCTACCCGGGTATAGCCTCGATGATACCGTTGTGATAGAAGCCAAGGAGAAGGGGAAGGAACTCTATGCTGATCTTTCACTGCCAGAACGAAAAAAGACATTAGATGATATGGTATGAATACTGATCTTGTTATCGCACCCTCAGGTGTGAAATGCTGAGGTTCTATAAACCTTTAGCATTTCATGCATAGCCTAAATTAAATCCGGGAATTCATATTAGATATTCCAACATTTTTAAACAACAATTTTTAAGGTCATAAATGGTTTATCATGTTTTAATATCAGAATTGTTATGAAAATAAAACATTTTTTTAAAAACCAAAGATTTTGTTTTAGGCTTTTCTGACATGGATACTAGGTATGCAATGAAGGTGTAAAATGTCAACAAGAAAAAATCAATGGGTTTTTAATCAAAGTTACACAGAAGCTTACATATATTTTTTATGCCCCTGAAGGAAGGCATATAGAAATCGCACCATCCGTTTATTCATTTGTCCGAAACACACAATCATGTTTCAGCCATAACTTTGAAAGGACTGAAGGGAATCACAATGAGAAGGTTTGTCACACGCAAGTATCAGGTCTGTACCTCAAAGGTTAAGGTCACACTTGGAGGTCAAAGGTCAAAATACCTTTTTGTGTGCATTTGCCACTAATTGTATCATAATTGTTTTTATATTTTTTAGAACAAAACAAAAAAGAACACACACCAGATTTGATTAAATTTCCACAGGTTACAAAACTGCAGGACACGATAGACAAGGATTCGGAGTATAAGTCTGAGCTGCTGCGGGGTCACATGGAGACCTCCGACCCCGACCAGAAACGCTTCATATCTCAACAGATAGAGAAATGTGATGAGAAGATGGAGGCGCTTATGATGATGATGGTCCATTACTGTGCTGGCCTTCAACACTGCCTGGGTATGCTACTGTCAGTATATAGGGGGATGTAGAGATAATGGCAGTCCGACTTGACGTGCGACCGTCCAAAAACTTAATGCAAAAAACTGACATTCAATAAAATTTTGTCATTTCTTTCAAATTTCTTCAAATATAATGTTTACTTATTTGCAAAAGCCAACTTACCAAACCAGTTTCGAAAGGTCAAGGTCATAGTCTGGGTTTAAAAGAATAGAAACTTGACAAGAGCTTTTCAAACTTTGCATCTGGGGTAGTCACTGATAAATGTCAACTTACTACACTGTGAATGCTTTTAAAAACGAAATTCAACAATGCAAATGAGTGCAAATGAAATGCACCTGAAAAGAGAAATGAACGCAAACAGAATGCCTTTTAGGTGTGCATGAACTGAACTGGGCCTGTAAAATTCGTAATCAATTTTAACGGTTAATTGAAATTCTAATGCAGCTATAATGTAAAGCATAACTCCATTGGCTAAAGTTTCAAATTTGAGACGCATCGTCGTAAAATGAAATTTCAGACCATAAAACCACTCACATACCGTCCCAGATTTGGTTATCTCTTAATTTTGTTGCCTTTATCTTTATCCAGATCAAGAAGAAGCTTACAAAAGGCTGGAGAGCATGAGACAAGATGCTGAGACTAGAGATGCAGACGACACTGGGATACAGTTTGTTGTCACAGAGGCAGAAGCAGAAACAGAAGTCTAAAAATAGCATTGTTGACAGTCGCACTACGGATGACAGACGTCTGCAGTTGTTTTGTCATAGATTCTCATTATGTGGTCCGAGTATTATGTTGCATACCCCATCCAACCCTTTCTGCAAGAAAGCGAAAGCGGGATTGGCTGGGGGTATGAAATAAAACCTTAATTTCATTTGCATATTGTAAAATTAAAACAATTAATAGGTAATTTTAAACAGGTTATCACATTTTTTCAGTAAAAATCTTTTTTAACGTATTTTATTGTCGAAATATCCGTTATAAAATCCTGCTAACATAAGCTTTCAAGTCGCTTACTGGAATTAAGGCAGGACCACGTAATGTGTCTCAATCAGAGAAAACTATAAGCTGTTAATGTTGGTGCAATTATAGTTGTATCTTAGAGAGATTGATTTTATAATACAAAGGCAATGTGCAATAGGAGTCTTTATCAATCATTAAAATAAACTCCCCAATTTATTAATCCGGTATCATTTTGAATTTAAATCTGCTTGCATATATTTCAATACAGTTTTAAGTTTTCGACTTTTCTTCGTTTTTCTGCGATAGGTTTTAATATATTATTGATGAAATGTAATCAACAGTTAGTAATATGCAAAAAAAAAGTTGCTTTATACTGTTCCTATAATTAACATGATTAATATTAATGATTGAACAAATGCAATTTTTGTAGAAAAACTAACGGGATGCTGCCAGTTTTTAAAAAATCAAGATTGTCATGTCCCTTTAACCTCTGACATACATTTTACCACCGATGGTCAATTACCACCTGGACAAATCCATAACCTTTGACCCCGGAATTAGTGGAGGAACTATTTCTCAACCACTAACAGATGACAGATGTCAACTCAAATGGTATACATATGGGGTTTATGGTAAGGATATACTAGGGAATGTATCAACCTTTGTTGGTTTGCTATCCATGAAAGCATGACTTTATTTCTCTTTTTGTCTACATGATTTATGATTATTTAGATGTTTATCAGTATCTTATCTGTCACCATTTGTCTCAGTTTGTCACCATTTGTACGAATTTGTCACCACGCGCCATTATTTGCCTTTGTACTGCTATGCTATATACATGAATTATGGGAGCTATTCTGCTGCTTTTATTTTAAATCACAGGTGGCACTGTAGTGTAATGGTGGGCACTTTGGCTTAATAATCCTTGGATTGTGCATTCCCGGGAGATTGAATTTGAATTTATTAATTTAAAAAGTAGTCCCATCCTGTCAGCTCTTTCGGATGAGACTAAAAACTGAGGATTAGCTCACATGCACAGTGCAACACAACAACGGTAAATAAACATTATACACACAATTTTTTTTAACCCTTAACCTGCTAAGCACAACTATAATAGCCATTGGTTCCATTGTAAACCCAGATCAGCCTGCGAGTAACTCGCAGCCATTGTGAACCCAGATCAGCCTGCATGTAGCTCTCGGGCTGATCAGGGTTTACAATGTCTGGCTTCTGATCAGTCATTTCCCCCAAAACACCCCTTTGTCACATAAATGGAATGGTCTTAATTCAAAGAAAGTACAGTCCATTAAGGGTTAAGTGTCATATTTCTAGTGAATAGGAACACTACCAGAAGTTTATAATCAACTTTGTAAGACAACGTTGCACAAAGAAGGCATGTTTCAGTTGCGTCTGCCTTCCCTTTTAGGTTCCTGTTGAAATTTCTTACTTAGAGCTACAGACCCCTGCCATATGTGGGCTCACCCTCGATGGAAGCAAATCTGATGTGGAAACCTCATCTTCCTCTGAGGTTGCTGTTTCTATATAGCCTAATTTGATCTGTTTAGGGGAAGTAAAATCCCATTACAATATTTATAAATCATTTGAGATCTATGTAATCACAAAGGATAAGTATGAAATGAACTGTTAGTGGATAAATTTCATGTCACATGTTATTTAAGATCTCATCATGTGTGATCTAGAAAATAAATACAATAACAATCTTGTCAACTTATTCAAACCTAACAAGATCGGGAATATGGGTCGATTGTGAATGGGAAATAGTTTTACAATATTATCTCCCACATTAGCTTTATACAACTGCTTTTTCAGTGAGTTTAGGTTTGTTAATATGTTTTTGCTCCCGAAGGGGACATACAGTAATTGCAACATCTGTCCATTCATCCGTTCGTTTGTCCGTTCAGTCGTTCATCTGTCGGAAATAGTCCTGAAGAAAAATCAATGGTGCAGCGACACCTTAGAGGTCAAAGGTTAAATGAGTCTTAATTCACGTCTCCACCAAAACCTTGATTTCACTGAATGGAATTTCATTAAAATTCACAGAAATGTTCATCATAATGGGAAGGCGACATGTCACGCACGAGAATCAGATCCATATTTCAAAGGTCAAGTTACATTTGGAGGTCAAAGGTCAAATGAGTCAAATTCATGTTTGAGCCATAACTTTGAAAGTACTAAAGGGTGATTTCAAAAATAATGAAGCATAAGTGTAATTTTTTGGTAAAATTTCAAATTACAGATGGGATTATAATTTTTAGTGCAATAGTTAGCCAATATGTTCAAGTTTATGTCATGAATACGGCCAATGGATAAGTTAACATGTTACAATAAAAATCTAAGTGTTTATATGAATTTTAATGAACTTTTTTGAAATAAATAACCAAATTGTGATTCACAAATTATCTCAACAATAATCATAATACTGTTTTTGCAGCATGTACATATAAAGTAACATGTTCAACAATAATTTTTTAGTAAAAATATGTTCTGTAGTCCAAAATACAATTGAAAAATATAGGTTTTTATGCTTTTAAGTCCCATTATTTTATAAACACACACCTTAATGTCATTTTTATGCACCATTATCTTAAACTTTTGAAGAGTAAACTTTATGTTTTGCATAATTTAGGACATACTCGAGATATTTGCAAAGTTTCATAAGTGTAAATTAAAATTTGCCAAAAATATGAATACTTAAAAAAAGCCACATTGTCTTGCTTTTTTGTACACTTGGGACAATGCCTTGCATTATTAAAAATCAACATACATTTCTGATCTTAAAACAGAGTCTACTGGCTACAAAGTTAAGAACTTTTAAAATTTGCCCCATGACCTATGTGTTAAACAGGAATTTTATTTGTAATATTCTGTTTTAAGATTTAATAATTAAAGATTACAATTAATGTTTGCAGGTTTAGACCGTTCTATCTCAAATCATTTGGAGGGAAATGAACAATGAATGTAAATACAGCATCAAAATAAAACTTTAAACAATGATTCACTCATTTTCTTGGTTTCAATGATCCATGAATGCCCTTAAAGAGCTTAAAATTTCTTCATTTTTTTTGTTTTAAACATTAACCATAATTCTGTACACTTGGGACAATTTACTAATATCATCAATTTGTATGACAAGAGATCTTATCAGAATAAAGTAATGATTGAATAATATCTTAGCATTAAGACAATATATTGTGGAATAATAAATCTTTGCTTTTGTTCTGGTAGACTCCCAAAAACTTACAATAAATATATTGATACCTCATAAATAAGAGTTAAGTTATAGCATTTGATAAAAGATTTATAAATGTGTACACTTGGGACAAAACTATTGAACTAATTAAAGTTTCTAAATTATCAAATGAATTACCAAGATTAACTTTCCTTAGGAATACCTATATTATTGTTATATTATTCAAACACTGAAAACAATTTACTTTAACAAACATCTATACAATTCAACTGATTATACATAACTTAACTCCCAACAAATGAAGTCATGTTAAATGCTTAAACATAATGGTCTGAAGTATTATATCCCAAGCCAGAACACAATTATTTAACTCATACCTGAACTCAGACACTTGTTCTTGTACCTCTGTACATGCAACAAAAGTGTACCAATACATTTATTTACAGTGAAACAAGTGTACATATGTATGTACATTAAAACAAGCGTACTTTTCTACATTCAATGTACAGCCAAACAAATGTATCTCTGACCTGTACATGCAAACAAGTGTTGCCGTACCTTTCTACTTTCAAATAAGCTTACCTCTGTGCCTCTGTACATGCAAACAAGTGTACCTCCATACATCTTTACAGCAAAACAGCTGCACATATGTACATGCAAACAAGTTTACCTCTCTGTATCCAAACAGATGTATCTCTGTAAATCCAAAAAGGTGTACCTCTGTACATCTTAACGAGTGTACCACTGTACTCCCAAACATTTAGTGTACCTTTGTACATTCAAACAAGTGTACCTTTATACCTCTGTACATCCTTACAAATGTACCTCTTATATACATCCATACATGTGTAACTCTGTACATCCAACCAAATCTACATCTGTACATCTTAACATGTATCTGTCATCTATAAATCCAAACAAGTGTACCTATGCTCACATGTAGAAAAAAAGTGTAAATCTATATCTCTGTATATATCTTAACAAATGAACCTCTGTCCATCTGTACAGCCAAACAAGTGTACATAACAATGTACCTCTGGTACATGCAAACAAATGTACCTCTGGCACATGCAAACAATTGTATCTCGGTACATTTGTACAGCCAAACAAGTGTACATAATAATGTACATCTGATACATGCAAAGAAATGTACCTCTACATCTGTACAGCCAAACAAGTGTACTTCAGTACATCTGGTTTATAAATGCAAACAATGGTGCCTCTGTACATGAAAACAATGGTACCTCTTTACATCTAGACAAGAACTAGCACCTCTATACAGCTGTACCTCTGTATATCAGTGAACATGAGTACATCCAAACAAATGCACCTTTGCACATATACCTCTGTACATCCAAGCAAGTATTCCTCTGTACATCCAAACAACTGAATCTCTGTATATTCAAACAGAGGTACACCTTTTTTGGATGTAAAAAGATGTACCTCTGTACATCCAAGCCAGTTTATCTCTGTACCTAGACTGTACATCCAAACAAGTGTACCGGTACCTCAATTAATCTTCATTTGATATAATGGTCTCTGGCCTTCTAAAAAAAGGCCTTGAATATGTGTTTTGAGTTGGAGTCACAACAGTTTTACTTCTTAAAGTGCCCTCAAAGGGAACTTTAAGGACCAGAGTTGCCATCTTTAATGTATCAAATCATTTCCTGAAAACTTATTTGACATTTATCAAGTGTAATGAGCAAAACCAGTTTTTTATGTCCCAAGTGTACAATAACAATAGTTATATTTATGTGCAGTGTAAAATACTCATAGAAGCATTATCTATTAAACCTTATACAGCATATGTCAAGTAGAAGAATGTTGCCTTACTATGGAACAGAGAAAGAACAAATATAATTGTTAACAACAAAAATATATGATTTTACCTTTTTTCCTTGTAGGTTAATTTGGAATATTTACAAAATATCATGTTATTTTACCATTAGAACACTTTTCCAGACTATTTTCTATGGAAATTACACCTTTCTGCTTGCTGCCTTGTAATAGAATGAATTGTGGTATAATGTTCTTGGAACTGACACCTCTCAATCAAAATTGTCAAATTTCATGTACACTTGGGACAACACAAATATGCCAGAATTATTTTTACATGCTATCTTACCATCACAATGTTGTCATAGCTGATGCCTATTGGACATGTTCTTACTAAAAAAGTGCTTAGAGATTGAAAAGGCATGTGGACTTTAAAAATATCTATCATTTATGCTAAATTGTACACTTGGGACAGTTTTTGACTGGTTATTGTATATGGCTGTCAACAAGTTCAATGAACAAGATAATGTATAGAAATGTAGAAAAACTTAAAGAATACATATTTATGTGCTGAAATAGAAAACTTTTATTCACCTCATTATCAACACCTTTTCTACCAGCACCTCAGTATACCAATTCTGGTGAAAAAGTGTGTGCAAAAAGTCTTAGTACACTTCAACTTCAAACTCTTATGGAAAAATAAAACATGTTTGGAGACGGGTTACATGTTATGTAACCGATAGTGAATATGCCATGCTACTGTATAAAAAATACCATTTGCTGATATGTCAGCTGGTTGCATAGTTATTCAAAACTAAAAATGGTGTTTTAGTTGAAATGTCACGCAAAACAGTACACTTGGGACACTTTTTGACATGTTTTTACAACATAACTTTTTAAAGAAGCAAGCTAATGTGATGAAACTTTGCATGAGAATCAACTACCACTAAACACATCTCCAGGACTTAAAAACTTAGTAATTTAGCTTTCTGGTAAATAGATATTGGAATGTTAATAAAAAGCTTCATTATTTTTGAAATCACCCTAAAGGGAATTGCATGAAAGATGAATGGCCACACTTTTTGTAGTATTACCAATGGCCACACTTTTTGTAGTATTATCAATGGCCACACTTTTTGTAGTATTATCGATTAACAAATTTAACTCTTAAACATCATATGAATATTTCTTGATAGTCCTGGAGAGAAACGTATATTGAAAACCGCTAATAATTTGTAGTAAAAATAAGTATTATTTGCATGACGTAGTTACTATTTTTACCTCTGCGTGACTGCATGGGGAAATGACGTAAATCTGAATTGTATAGCTGCACAACTATTGCCAGATACTTCATGTACTTGATAAATAATTTACCTGTTCAAAGTTTTCTACATCATCAAATAAAATCTTATTCTCACTTTTCAAAGATATTTCAATGTGTGAATTGTAAATATCTATTGTTGTGTATTGATTTCGATTTAAGTAAACATAAACATGTTCATGAAACAAAACATGGCCGGAGAACTTTAAGCTTCACAAAAATGTTAATCTTGATGAGAAGTTGTGTCCCGTGCAAGTATCCGTGACATTTCTTGTATAAAAATTATATTACTAATTATGTAGCCTTTATTTAATTAAATCAATGGAACTACATGTAATGAATTTTGAGGGAAAACATTTTTGCTGTTTAATTATTGTAGTTTGAAAAAAGTGTTCAAGATTTGTTATTATTATTATATTGTTGTCAATTCTACAATTGCAATTTTGATATTTTGAATTTTTTGAAATAAGAACTGCCTTGACGTTAAATGGCAGTGTGTTTGTTAAGTAGACTTTGCGCAGTAAATGGATTGTGGAAAACATCTCCCCTAACCTGTATATGCCCACCTTTAACAGGGCTACGACAATGGACTTTTTACACATCTTCAGCATGATCAGGGGCGTACCTGGAGCATTTTGAAATGTACGCCAGATATGAGAAGCGTAGCTGCGAACCGAGCAGTGACGCTGCGAGTGCAGCGACGCTGCGAGTGTGGGGTAGGTGTGGGAGAGGATTTTCCCCTCCCGCCGGTGGAGGTTTGGGGGGCCTCCCTTAAGAAAATTTTGAAAATAAGGAGGCAAATGATGCGTTCTCAAGCTATATTTCAGCGTTAATATGGCATTTTGTTTAACACTAGCCCATACCCACCTCAGCTTTCAGTTTTTATTGCATATTTGGAACTTTTGGAACTTTTATTTTTTCACTTTTGCTGACGAATTGTACGCATTGGCGTAGGTGCGTATGCCTGGATACGCGCCTGATGATCCAATCAGTATGCCTGATAGAGGCTCGTAACTCTCTGGATCATAGTATTTAGTTATTTCCCTTTGAAAAAGGTTTAACCTGCAACTTAACCTTGTTATATGACGGGCTGATATACCGTGCTAGGTGGTGCTCTTGTATATTTTAGACCTTCTTTTTGATGAGTGTCTCTTTGTACGGGATGGTAAAGATGCTGCATTTGAAACCTCGCCACACACACCGATGCGGGTTTGAATCCCAATGAGAGCTAGACTTGTGAGAAAATGTCAGTTCTTACAGTTGAAGAGAGGTATACAGTACCCAGGAAAAAACGTGTGATTATCCTCCACCACTAAACAATTAATCGTCATACAATTAATCGTCATATATAGCCTAAAATGTGCTGAAAATTACGTAAAACTTATTTCAACCAAAATCTTTGATGTGTAGTCTTATGATATAGCGTTCCTGCTTGCTCAGTGTTGTGAAGTTCATGGTTACAAATTGCAAACCAATGTCAGATATATATTTTTAGCACCGAACGATCCGACATGTATTTATCAAATTCTGCTGTAAAAGTGTTTATTAAACTCATTTTTATTATGTTGGAAAATGCATATCAGCTTGACCAATTGTATACTGAAAGGAAAAAGAAACGCATAATCAAAAAAATGCCTATACTACGCTATTATATACACCTAATTCCGCGTAATATTCCAGATATATCTCAACGTGTTTTGTACAAAAAGGGGCTACAACTAATTAAAGAAAGGACAACTCTGTCATTAGCAGACCTTTTAATCAAAGTATACTTTGTTAACACGAAATTCATAATGTTGAAGTTTCGCTTGAAAAATCCAAGCCATTTCAGTATTGTGCTTAATGTTAAGAGATTGCAACGTTTGCTCACTTTCTTGAGCCAAATACGCATTATGTCGATAATGAAACTTTAAGGGTTAACCATTGGTGTGTTCGGTGCTGTTTAAACCTTCTTTCCGAAAGGACATGCCTAATGTCACCCTGTATCATTCGATTAGCAGTAGCATATTAAACATACTATATATAGTGGAAATACTCATTATGCGTATCTTTTTCCTTTCAGTATATTTATTATTCTGTGATAAAGTGAGGGACCATATTGTTAAATGAGCAGGTGTCGGGAAGATCACAATTTTTTGTTTTATATGAAAAATATTTATTGGTTTATTTTTATTAGAGCTTGCAGCAACTCTGCAGTTCAGGGTGAGAAGGTTCTAGGCCCGTTCTCCATATTTTATCTCGATGTACATGGAGAATGAGCCTAGCATGTTCATTCCTGTTAGGCGCCATATAACCTTTCATGTGTTGGTGCGCCTTAAAACCCCAATTAAATTCAATTGAAGTTTATTGATTCTCAACAGTATAGCTTTTTAATCAGTTACACCCAGTGTGGTTGTTGTGGTACAATACAACCACTGCAATCTCACAAACACACTATCACATACAGAGGGGTAGGACTCTCCCATATTCATATTCATTTTGTTGTGCTCATTCAAGGTCTTTATCATGCAAACATGGAAACGTGGCTCCATCGTAAATGGAGTGTCTACTATAGAATTTACAACAACTCTACAGTTCTGCAGGTAAGAAGGTTCTAGGCCCATTCTCCATATTTTATCTTGATGTAAATGGAGGATTAGCCTGGCACATTCATTCCTGTAGGGCGCCATATGACCTTTCATGTGTTGGTGCGCCGTAAAACCCCATTCAATTCAATGTATCAGTTACACTGAACAATGTGCAACACTGAACAATGTGCAACACGTATGTGACAAGGCCACAGAAATAACCTAATGGTATGTTAATTAGATACCACTATAGCCTAAAAATCCGGTATATTCGACCCAATATAGCCTAACAGTCTAGAATGTTGGAATTGTTAAGTTACATTCTTAAATTTATTCATTTTCTTCCACATTGCGAGGTCCGAGTATTAACTTTCATACCCCATCCAACCCCTTCTCCAAGAAGCGAAAATGGGGTTTGCTGGGGTATGAAATAAAACCTTGATTTTTCCATATTGTAAAATTAAAGCATTTAATAGGTAATTTTAAACATGTAGGTTATCCAACTTCCTCTGTAAAAAAATGTTTTTAAACGTGTTTTATTCTCGAAATATCCGTTATAAAATCCTGGTAATATAAGCTTTCCCATCGCTTAATGGAATTAAGGCGAGACCATGTAATGATCACAGTTGATCAAATATGTGGGTGTGTCTTCCTAAAGGTTATATTCTCACTGGGGGTTACGGCACAGTCAAGTTTGGACTACTGTGTGTGTGTGTGTGCGTTTGTGTGTGCGTGTGTTTGTGCATGCGTGCATGCATATGGTAATGTGTCATTATATGTTGGGACTTCAGTTGCTGACTGGCCAGGAGGGAATACTTAATTAAAGATTTCGTCCAGATTCGGTCTAGCCGAGATCAATCCCTGGATCACTAAGCCAACATGCTAACCACTACACTCGGCGCCACCAAAAATAACTTGACATGTTATTCATCACATACTAGTAAAACATATATGTTAGTAAACACACCAAAGGTTTTACAGATCTCACCAAATATATTTACAATTGAAATGGCTCCATTGCAATTCCTCATTCAAGTTGCAATAACTTGTCATTTTATGCTCCTTATGTACATTTTCCTTATGGATATATTTTGTAAATGTATACATTGTCTTGGAGTCACTGAACAGTTGTGTAGTAATTATGTTGTTGTTTTACCATTTCAAAAGTAGATTCATATGGGTTTTGCTTTAGTATATTCAGATAGTATTAGCTTTCAAAAACTATACAACTTTGTGTATGTTTAAAAGATTGAAAAAAAGTTACGTTATGTGAAAAATGGGAAATTCACTATCTTTTGTAGTTGAGCCCTTAAAAGGACACACGGCAATCTTGAAGTTGTTGTCAGTCATTAACAATAGCATCTCGATTTATTAATTCAGTCCCGTGTGGTTCTCGGGGGCCCCGTTCGGATACGAGGCAAAAAATAGGGCCACTGCAGATCCCGTTGGAGGGGAAGGCAGAGGGGTAGAACCCGATCTGCAGAGGGGTAGAACCCAACCAAATTCATGTTCATTTTATCATTTTTTGTTCATGCTTATTAAAGGTCTTCATCATGACCCCTGCATTGTTTCAGGTGCCATCTCGCTCATATCACTAGAGCAGTGGTAGAAAAACTATAACGTGGCTCAACTTGCAATAACTTGCAGCAACTCTGAAGTTCAGGGTGAGAATTTCTAGACCCGTTCTCCATATTTTATCACGATGTACATGGAGAATGAGCCTATCATGTTCATTCCTGTTAGGCGCCATATAACCTTTCATGTGTTGGTGCACCTTAAAACCCCAATTCAATTCAATTATTAATCCAGTATCAGTTAATGAACCTGCTTGCATAAAATTAAATACAATTTTGAGTTTTCAGATTTTCTTCATTATTCTACCATACATTTAAATATATTAAGTAGCTATCCCGCCAACAACAGCCAAATTTTACAACATATGTACACTGTTTCTTAACCTGCTGATGACGAGGTATATATTATAACTTTCGAGAATCCAAACGCTATAGACACCATACAAACAGCATTAACCAGCCAGTCCAAACCCCAAACTTGGAGCGTCAAATTAAGAGTTACCAACTCATAATTCATTTTATACATATTCAGTCATGGGTATTTTAGGAACCCAATAATCCTATACTTTTAATCAGCATTTATACATCATTGTATGACCTGAACACCTGGGTAGAGTTTTGAACTTTTTTCGTGTAATTTTGCCAATATTTGGCGGGTTAGTTTCTTTAGTGGTGCAATATAATCAATAATTTATAGTATATATATAAAAGCAAATTCTTGTAGGGCCACACTTAAAAAATATGTTTGCCCATTTCCAACCGACCCCCTAAAAAAGGGCCCTACCCAAAATATATTTTTCCTAGTTTAGAACTTTTTTTTTTTGGTTAATATCGCCAAGATCAATGCTTTTTCTTTTGTTTTGTTAATTTTTGCTTTTTAAAATAAAATAAAAATATTTGCCTACCGACCTAGTCCAAATTTGAAATTAGGGTCGGGAAAGGGCAAGCATAAATATTTTTAAGGGTGGCCTAAGTAATGTTAATGATTGAACAAATTCAAGTTACACAGAATAACCAATGGGATGCCGGAAGTTTTAATAAAATCGAGATTGCTGTGTGTCCCTTTTAATACTATAATATACCCGGTATGTATTGCATATTCGTAGGATATGTAACTGTAGAGATTATGTAACTTATGGATTAGATGATAAGGAAATCCTTCACAAGATAGTATACATGTTTTTTATGCCTACCAAAAAAGTAGAGCGTGTATGTAATGTTACCCTTGTCCATCCGTCCAGTCGTATGAAAACGTTTTGCATTCAAGCTTTTCGTTCAACCCATTTTCCAACACCGGAAGCCGTATCGCTTTTAAATGTCACACGTGTTTACATGTATGGCAGCAGTATGTTTCTGAAACAAAAGGTCCATATGAATGACCTTGACCTACTTTTGTTTTTTGTTAGTTATACATCCCGTTTCACAAAGTGAAGTGGGGGCTATATAGGAATCACACTGTCTGTAGCGTCACTTCGCGTTGTGTCCCGTTGTGCAACACATTTTCGTCCCGCTGCTTTGCGCCTGTCATTGAACACACTTTTATTACTTGCATTCCTCAAACAGTTTTGGAAGGGTTGTTCCCAAACTGTATACACATAACAACCGATGACCGTATGTCCCTCTACATCACCCATTGTTGATTGTCTTAATTTATTACAGAATTATGGCCCTTTGTTTGACTTAGATTTTAAGCGGTGGGGTATTCATCACCTTCAGTGATATTTCTAGATTACATTATAGTTAGAGGGCTGGCGTGGCGCTGTCGGTAGCGTGGCAGATTTGTAACTGGAGGCCCAGGTTCAATCCTCCGTGGTGCCACTGAGTTGCGTCGGTGTGTTCTTGGGCAAGACACTTTCTTTTAGCCTCGTCCGTCGGATGGGGACGTAAGCCGGGCGGTCCCATGTATCGGTCTATAAGAACCATAGGAATCTATTCGATAATAAGAGTAGGGCACGGTTCCCGGATTCCTATGTATCCTTCCCCTCTCTCTGGGGCGGCTCTAAATAACATATACTGTGTTGATGAGCCGTTAAACAACATTCAATCAATCAATCAACATTATAGTTGGCCATTACTCAGATACCAAAAGCCATAAAACATAATTTCTGGTTGTTATTTTCACAAAACAATGTGTGCGAGTAAAACATCTAAACCCATGCCTACCGTCGAGTTAAGATTTCTTTATAGTTAAACATAACACTTAAATAATCTGTTTACGGGTATAACATTTTAAACCTGTTGGAGAATGATTTTAACCGCAATGTTTTGCTCTGTTGAACGTCAGTGGCAAAGGATGTTGACTTCCTCAACACGTTGACGACATGCCGCAACATTATTTTCGCATTCCGATATAGTTAACAGTATAAGTGATTATGAATTTTCTTTCACGGAGAAATCCTGATCATTCACCCAGTAAATTAAATGTAAATTCTTCATTCTGTATTGGGCAATTATATATTAATTTTATGTGTATATGCTATGGGTATCCAGTGCAGAAAGGGAATACCAACATGAGATGCAGGTTTTCTTACATACCATTGATATTTTGTGCGTTGACTTCGCGTCATAGTTTATTTATTAATCCATTTTACATTTTCCACATTGTTAATGTTCGCGATTTTTATCTGCTCCCAGATAAGATGTTGATATTTAATGATGATATTTAAGCTCCTTTATGATCAATAACCAAGTAAAATGCTAACTTTCCAAACAAAACTAAAGGGAATGTAGGCATATAGCCAAACAATTGTTATTATTGCGAGTTCTGAAAAACTTGGACAATGGTGAAAGAATTATCAAAATCGGATGATAAACCGAGGGCTATTCCATTAAATCATACCCGGGACTCCAAAAGGATTATTTAATAAACATCCATGAGTGAAACCTACTTTCCAATATTTGGTTCTTTCAACTCAATTTTGCATCTATGATGGATGGGTGGTCAATTTTAAAATTGCCTTCCTGGGGTTCCATGTATGTAAATGGAATAGCCCTGAGCAGATATGATCAGTTGAAAGTTCTATGGAAGCCACCGTTATGGGAATGACATCACAGTTCCGAATGACCATTGTTATTATTCATAAATGTTAATTTACTGATTTATAAGGATAAACCCACAGCAACTGCATGAACAATAAGTATACTGAAGTGTTATAATGCATTGTATGGCCATTAAAGGATTTTGCACTCATTTGCAGCGATTTTCTTCGTTTTAATGCTATTTATCAATATTCCATATATGGTTATTTGGAAGTATGACGTCATTATAATTACTCAAAATGGCGGCTCTCATATCCGTTTTAGAACTACCTTCAAATGGTCATATCTTCTTTGTTTATCATCCGATTTTGATAATTCTTACACATTTTCAGAAGTTTTTCAGAACTCTAAGTAATACATACTATTTGCCTACAGTCCCTTTAAGTCATTTTAGGATTATCTGTTAAAAAAACTCAATATAAGTATTATGTTCGTACTTTTGTTAATGTGTGTTTATGGTTATTTTTAGCTCGACTGATCAAAGCTAAAAATAGATTTTTAAAATACAGGTTTGTAGCGACTACTTCTTGAAAACTCTAAGTGATATTGATATGGGACTTTTTCTAAAATGATCAGCATGACATGATGTTGGTCCTTGTCGAAAATCGTTTTGATTCGGCGTTAAACATGGCTGCCAGCGGCCATCTTTGTTTACATAAGAGTTATATAATGAAAACTTGTAGCGACTACTCCTCTGAAACTAAGCGACGGATTTTCATGAAACTTCACAGGAATGTTGCTCTTGATGTCTTAATTGATCCTAGCAAAATTTTAAGTCGGCCGTAAATTCAAGATGGCCGCCACGGCTAAAAATATTTTTTCAAAGTACAAGTTTGTAGCGACTACTTCTTGAAAACTATAAGTGATATTGATATGGGACTTTTTCTAAAATGATCAGCATGACATGATGTTGGTCCTTGTCAAAAATCGTTTTGATTCGATGTTAAACATGGCAGTCAGCGGCCATCTTTGTTTACATAGAGTTATATAATGAAAACTTGTAGCGACTACTCCTCTGAAACTACTTGACGGATTTTCATGAAACTTCACAGGAATGTTGCTCTTGATGTCTAATTGATCTTAGCAAAATTTCGGGTCGACCGGAAATTCAAGATGGCCGCCACGGCTAAATCAAAATCAATCAGTAGAGCTTCAAGGTTATTGACCTCTTGTTGTTTATTACCAGCTATATTTGTTTAAACTCTTGTATACTTGTATACTTGTATATCTGAAGCTGTTTTACTATTGACCTGTACATATTGAAAGGTAATGCTGCTGTATATAATTGTGTTAAATAATTTATTAAATGTTTATTTCACTTGATATTACCAATAAAGGGTGCAACTTAATACTTTGTTTTTATGACATCATTTACCAGTAATTATTACATTAATTCCACTAAATTAAAATGTTCAAGAAACAGAAATATGAGGTTCCTCAAAGATTGCATCACCTACTGTTATCGAGTTTACAAAAAATTGAATTGAATTGAATGTTGTTTAACGGCTCATCAATATCAACACATAGGTAATTTAGAACCGCCCCAGAGAGATGGGAAGGATACATAGGAATCCAGGAACCGTGCCCTACTCTTATTATCGAATAGATTTCTATGGTTCTTTAATGTGCTTGGAGGATAGACGATACACCGCCCGGTTTTACGTCCCCATCTGACGGACAAGTCTCAGGGAAAGTGTCTTGCCCAAGAACACATCGACGAAATTCAGTGGCACTACGGATTGAACCCGGGGCCTCCGGTTACAAATCTGCCGCACCACAAGATAAATGTCAAAGCCTCATCCTGCCAACAACAGGCAAATTTACCATTTATCAATTATTACCTCTACTTATCAAAGATCAGCAGAACTTATGCCGTGGTGCGTCGTCCGTCCATCCATACGTCCGTCCGTAAACTTTTTTGTAGCGACTACTCCTCTGAAACTACTTGACGGATTTTCATGAAACTTCACAGGAATGTTGTTCTTGATGTCTAGTTGATCCTACCAAAAATTCAGGTTGGTCGGAAAATCAAGATGGCCAAAAATATATTTAAAAAATGCGATTTTGTGGCAACTACTTCTCAAAAACCATAAGTTATACTGATTTGAAACCTTTACCAACAGAACTGGTATGACATGTAGTTGGTCCTAACCGAAGTTCATTTTGATTTGATGTCAAACATGGCCGCCAGCGGCCATCTTTGTTAACATAGAGATATGTGGAAAAACTTGTGATGTCTACTCCTCTGAAACTACTTGATGGAATTTCATGAAAATTTACAGGAATGTTGCTCTTGATGTCTAGTTGATCCTAGCAAAACTTCGGATCGGCCGCAAATACAAGATGTCCGTGGTGTCTTGTGGTGACTACTTCTCAAAAACCATAAGTGATATTGATTTGAAACCTTTACCGAAATGACTAGCACAATATGTAGTTGGTCCTCAACCAAAGGTCATTTGATTGGATGTCAAACATGGCAATCTTTGTTTACATACAGTTTATAATATAGGAAAAACTTGTAGCGACTATACTCCTCTGAAACTTCTTGAAGAATTTTCATGAAACTTCACAGGAATGTTTCTCTTGATATCTAGTTGATCCTAGCAAAATTTCAGGTCGGCTGGAAATTCATTATGGCCACCACAGCTAAAAATAGATTTTTAAAAGACAAATTTGTGGCGACTACTTCTTGAAAACTATAAGTGATATTTGATACGGGACCTTTTCTAAAATGATCAGCATGGTCACATGGAGTTGGTCCCTGTTGAAAATTATTTTGATTCAACATTAAACATGGCTGCCATGGCCATTTTTGTTTACATTGAGTTATATAGAAAAAACTTGTAGCGATTACTCCTGTAAAACTACTTGACAGATTTTCATGAAACTTCACAGGAATGTTGATCTAGCTATCAGTAGAGCTTCAAGGTCATTGACCTCTTGTTGTTTAATCTCAAAATCGAAGTAGATTAATTTTATTCAATACACATAACCATAACTTCATACATTGTTGTGCTCTCCAGATACCTATGGAAATGATCTGTTGGTATTTGTTGCCGAAGCCTAAATCTAGAATTTATTTTAACACATAAGTATGCATTATCTTATGACAACACATGGATAGAGTTTGAAAGAACTGTTTTGCAGCAATTTGGCTATTTCTTTTCTTTAAGGTTCTGCTGAAGCAGAATAGAACTGCCATTATAAGATTACTGGGAAATCTAGGAAATTCGTGCCTGAACATTTCTTGTAGCATGGTCGGTGACATTTCCTTTGATGAATGCAGAGCATTAAATCGTTTAATTTAGGGTAACTAAAGGGGCGTGGCTATTACTATTACTACAACTACCGGATATTGGAATTTAGAGTACGGTCACTATGACGTCACAGTGTTAATAAGTACACCATGCTACAAAAAAGATAGAGTCTGTCTCAGCTCCTTGGTTATTTAAACACCTCATTTTTCATCTGATATTTACCAAACTTTACCAGATTGTTAATATCAATGAAACCAGCCAGATCGAACCAGTAACAGGAGAGTTATGGCCCTTGATTTACTTAAAAAAGCTGTATTTTGCCTCGTTAAGAAGATAGGGCATTCATTTTGCCAGATTTCAGTGCAACTTTGCAGGGATGATCAGTACCAAGCCTGGTTGTGTTGTTAATATTAATGAAAGCTCAGATAAGTTCGAAAACCAGCCAAATCGGATCTGTAACACCTGAGTTATGGCCTTTGGTTTAGTTAAAAATCTGTATTTAGCCACGTTTAGACGATAGGGCCTTCATTTTGCCAGATTTCAGTGAAACTTTGCAGGGATGATCAGTACCAAGCCTGGTTGTGCATGTCATCACCTTGTTCCGATTGAATGCTTTTTGGTGGAGTTCTGGCCATTCAGCGGTTTTGATACACATAATTTGTATTGACTATTTCTCCTGAGCCCTTGGCTGGATTTCAGCGAAACATTTTACACTTGATCAGTACCAGGCCTAGTTGTGCATATCATCACCAAGTTCCGGTTGAATGATATTTGGCAAGAGTTATTGCCCTTTAAAGGCTTTACTACACACATTTTATCCAGACTAGTTCTCCTGAAGCCCTGGCCGGATTTCAGCGAACATTGCAGGGATGATCAGTACCAAGCCTAGTTGCGCATATCATCGCCGTGTTTCGGTTGAATGTTTTTTGGCAGAGTTATGGCCCTTTAAAGGTTTTAATACACTAACTTTGTACAGATTAGTTCTCCTGAACCCCTGGCTGGATTTTAATGAAACATGGCAGGAATGATCAGTACCATTAAGCCTAGTTGCTGATGTCGTTGTCGTGTTCCAGTTCAATGATATTTGGTGGAGTTGTGGATCTTTAAATGTTTTAATACACAAACTTTGTGGGTGTTGTTTTGTGTTTTTTTTTCAATTTTGTAAAAGAAGTACTGATGGGAATTTTATGACAAAGAGCGTCCACAGGCCCCTTAGGCCTTTTGTTTCCCCCCCCGACACATATTGTACAAATATTACAATCCTGTGAGGATACAGTGAATATTGTCACACTGAGGAAAATAAAGTCATTATTTTTTCAAAGGTTGACAATGAGTCTTGATCAAAAGCAAGATACCTATCATCTCGGTCACAATTACACTTTGTTATTGCAGAAAATTGTGTATCTGGGCTGTAACTTCTTAATCATTGGATTACCATGATTACTAGTATAATAATATTATCCAAAAAATATTCACCACCATGAGACAATTTTTCAAGACCCAAGACGTATGCCTACCTTCAAGGTCACACATCACTCTGAAGGACATTGGTGTAATTTTCATATCCGGGCTATAGATTATCTATCATTGCATTCTAATAACATTATATAAGAAAAGTCGCCAGTAAGTGGAAAATGCCCCTGAAAAGGTTTTTCTTATAGGAATTGCACAAATTTGTCTCATTTGACTTCCAAGTGCATCCTTGGATGCATCCGTCTCTTTCGTGGGACACATCTTGTCATTGTGATTAACATTTGTGTGAAGTTTCATGGAAATCCGTTCAGTACTTTTAAAGTTATGGGCGAGACACGATTGTTCCGGAAACATGTGTCACTTGCAATACTCTAGGCCTTCTTTAGTAGATAATGTAATCACCACCTGTACCAGGGCCTTCCACAGGCCATTTAAAAGCCTATTCCCCTTAATTAATTCTAAAATATAATTTCCCCCTACTCCTTGACACACCTATCCTTTGATCTCTCTGCCCTATCCATTAAAAACATTATTAAACCTGCAAAGTGCAATATACCCGTCTATAAATAGCTCCTTGTAGGCTACAATTCTTAAAAATAGTTTCATTTACAGTACAACTATGCTTCAAATTGCATCTAAACAAAATAATGATTTCTAAAGATTGGTCACCCAAAGGGCAACTCCCTCCCACACCCACCCCACAATCTTCAAATTTAATTTCCCCTGTCCCTTACCTTAATTTTTTACTCAATTCTGAAAAATTAAGTTAGAATGGGGAATGTTGATGAGCAAACTATTATAACTATGTGATAAGGAACATTACTGTAAAACAATATCACGTTTTCAATCCCTATAAAATTGAATCGAATGTTGTACAGCAACACAACACATGTTATTTAGAGCTGGCCCAGGACAGCGGAAGGATACATAGAATCCTAGAAACTTGCCCTACTCTTACGAACAAATAGATGTCTATGGCTCGGCAGATTGATTCGGATACACATGTCCATCTGTTTTTCTATTTTCAGTAACAGTGACCTTGACCCTGACCCCACGGACAAGTGTCTGTGTCTTGTGCAACCATTCAATTTAAAAACACGACATTTATTTTCCAGTACCCACTGCTGGGAACAACAGTTGTTAAATATTTAAGTACTGGCGTTATGTTAACTGGCACAGCCAACTGGGACCAGCAGAAGTACAAGGTTTGTTTGAAATGTTAATAGATAAAATCAGATTTTAAAGGATTTAAAAGAAAACAAAGCACATACTGTTTGTCCCTAAAAATTTATTAAATACACAATATTGTGCAGATAAGCATGATGAGAGCAGTCCAATTGTTTATATTTAGTATATCTGTTGGTAAACGCCCCACTACTGAATATCGTTGCAGCACTAAGTCAACAAATGTAAACGTTGTGAAATAAATGGCTCTAAATTCAATATAGCAAGTGTGACATCTACTTATTCCTATTTAATTCAAAACATTACATGTATAAACTCATTATGTAATTACTGGTACCCCTGAAAGCAGATGATGTGAATGGATTTAGGGGAATATATAGCTTTTAGACGGTCTACAACTGATACACAAATGGAGCCATAGTTTAGTAAAATATCGCTATGGATCTTTGTTGCATAACAATTTGTCCTAACATAAAGTTTATTTGTAATAAAATGCCTGAGATCATGTTTTTTAAATTGAATTGGGGTTTTAAGGCGCACATATGAAAGGTTATATGGTGCCTAACAGGAATAAACATGGCAGGCTCATCCTCCATGTACATCGAGATAAAATATGGAGAATGGGCCTAGGACTTTCTCACCCTGAACTGCAGAGTTGCTGCAAATTCTAATGTAGACACTCCATTTATGCTGGAGCCACATTATAGTTTTTCTACCACTGCTCTAGTGATATGAGCGAGATGGCACCTGAAACAATGCAGGGGTCATGATGAAGACCTTTAATGAGCATGAACAAAAAATGATAGTTCTACACCACTGCCAACCCCTCCAACATGTTTTTTTTTAAAGAATACGTGTTCCAATCTTAGCCATGGGCACCCATGCTGTGCACTACGGTATTACGTAAGTGCTAGTATGTCGTCTGCTAAAGATGGAAACTGAATAGGAAATGGCGCTGAACTAGTGCTGTAACAGGATTCACCTCTGTATCAGTAGTGTGGAGTTACCTATAGTGTCTGCCAGTAATGGTGTCACAACCGAATACAATAGGATTATTACTAGAGTAACGTGTTCCGGAAGTTTGTATCACCTCGAGTAGGTAAATGCCAGATCAAGGATCACACGAGAGGGTGTGATCCTGATCTGGCATTTACCTACGAGAGGTGATACAAACTTCCAGAACACGTTACTCTAGTAATGATCCTTTTATTAGATACCTCTTACACATCATTAACATAGAAATATTTGCATTGCTATTGCATACTCATTCAATAAAGCATATTATTTCTCGATAAAGTGCAGTGGGGATAAAGTGCAGTGGGAAAATGTATGTAGTTTTAAGGTGTGTTCATTGGTCTGACCTACTTATTTTGTTTGTATGACGTAACGTCTTCTTGACGATCTCGCGCATAGTGGCATAATAATTGCTTGAATCATTGGAAAAAACGCTGTTCTATTTTTAGTAAGATAGCGATACTAATTCTGTTTTTAGTAGCATAGTAATAACCTGTAGTGTGATACAGGTTGTTGTATTCCATTGTAAGAAAATGAAGGTACTTATATATATTATTGACAGGTATATAATAAATACTAAATGAACTAGAGTTAAAAATGCGCGCTTAAATATAATGCTTCATCAACATGATCCAGTGTATAAATCCCTTCATGGCACAGCCACTAAAAATACTTTATTTTTATCTTACGACTAGTAAAATCCTGCACACGTAGAAGTTAAGCAGTGTAAAATAATTATAACATACGGAAAAAACAACATTGCTGGAAAGAAAAGCGTCAGCACCAGTAAGGAAACTATGCAAGCACAAACTTTCAGCACAAAGTATAAAGGAAACAATATACAATAATAAATTTAAATGAATGGTCCTGGTTTAATGGCTGCTACATACAACAAGAGGTTAATAACCTTGAAGCACTCTACTTGACACTGATTGGTTTTTGATAACCAGATCAGCCATGCGGGCCAATTTATATTTGGAAATTTAAGTAGATTTTGACAAGCAGTTTAGAGATGTGATCACACGTTTTTACTATATAACTATGAAAACTAAGATAGCTGCTGGCGGACATCCAAAGTGAATTTTCAAGTCATGCCAGTTATTTTGGTAAAGGTTCCAAATCAATACCACTAATGGTTTTGGAGAAAAACCAATTTTTTAACCTATTTTTAGCAATGGCAGCCATCTTGGATTTCTGACTTATCTGAATTTTATTTAGGACCAACATGCAATATTCCTGTTAAGTTTTAGGAAATTAAACCAATTTTAGAGTAGTCATTCATTTTTTAACAGACGTACAACGCACCACGACATAAGCTCTACTCATCTAGATCAGTAGAGCTGATAAGCTGTAAAGCACCTCAAAATTATTGAAGCAATTACAATTCAGACACTATTTCTCAGATCTTTTCTCATTCAATTTGTTGTGACAAAAATATCTCGGCTCAAATATCAGACTTTTTTAGGTATACAAATTAATAATATAATCATCGTAAGTAAAATACAGCACATAGAAGCACAATTATCATGATTTTCCAAAAATAAAAAATTACAAAAACTGTCTGGAATGTCTGCCATAATACATTTAAATACCCGATAGATGTAATAGACATAATACATGTAAAAGGATTGTTACTCGAGTGTTTTGTAAACTTGTTTCACCTCTCATTATTAAGTGGACATGCCATGTATCATTCTCAGGATCTTACTAGAGGCTTAAGCCTCGCGAGATCCTGGAGATTATAAGAATCCAATTCTGATCCCGAGGGTGAGATTTCTCTATCTCACATGGATAAACTCATGATGGATTATTTTTTTCCCATTATGCGCTTACAACAGGCATATATCAATGACTGTATCTAGTCATGTGAGATAGATGTTTTCCTCAAGTGAGACAACTCTATCTGACATGACAAGTGACTCTTACGTGAAACGCCAGGACGTCACTTTGGTGACGTGGCCTAATTCTAGCGTAACATCAAATGCAGTCATTGAAGTATGCCTGGACTTGGCGCATAATTGGAGAAAAATAATCCATCGTGAGAGTATCCATGTGAGATAAGAGCCTCGTCCCTGGTTACAATTCTGACCCTCGGGTGAGATTTCCCTATCTCACATGGACACTCATGATGGAATTTGAATTGAACTGGGTTTGAAGGCACACAAACACATGAAAGGTTATATGGCACCTAACAGGCATGAACATGCCAGGCTCATCCTCTGTGTACATTGAGATAAAATATGGAAAATGGGCCTAGAACCTTCTCACCCTGAACTGCAGAGTTGCTGCAAATTCTATCGTAGAAACTCCATTTACGCTGGAGCCACGTTTATTGTTTTTCTGCCACTGCTCTTTTGATGTGAGCGAGATTGCACCTGAAACAATGCAGGGATCATGATGAAGACCTTAAATGAACATGAACAAAAAATGATAAAATGAACATGAATTTGTGGGGATTCTACCCCTCTGCCTACCACTCCAAAGGGATCTGCAGTGGCCCTATTCTTTGCCCGTGACCAAACGGGGCTACACTCATGATGGATTCTTATAATCTCACACGAGGAAAACACCTATGTCATATGACTAGAAATGGGAGAAATGGTATATCCACAAGAGGTAATGCAAATATCCAGAGCACTTACTTGATAGTAATGATCTTTTTCTTATATACCTTCATAATAATGCCCAAAAATATGGACTAGTCATACACAGGTAGGCGACATCACGACAGTGAAACTGATGCGTATTAACAACACCATGTCATCATCTAATTCCAGCAGTATAGCAATTCAGAAAAATGGTGATTCAGAAAATCTTTCATTGGTAAAGATAGGCACACAGAATCAGAAAACATGTAGTGATCATGTTTTTTTATATCAGAAAGTGAAAGTAGCAACTATACAAATATAATTAAAATAATATTAAGACCTACATTTTTTTTACCAATCCTTTAAGCTATGCATATATATTTAAACAGTTAGCATTACCCTAATTTTTAACACCCAATACATGCTATAGTAAAATAACCATCATACTGAATGGAAGTTTTATAGAGCTCTTTCTGAACAATTTATTTTCTCCCCAACACATGAAGATATCATTCCATTTTTAGTACTTTTAATCAATAAAATAGTACATGTTTTGGTTTTAATTATTGTCTTGATAAATCTTCACATATTTCAGTCCTCTATACAGCATTTTGAAAATAATGAAATAAAATCCTCCGTCACCGTAATGTATAATGAATAAGCAAAGAAATCAGTTCAGGGCTCTGGTGGTGTCAGGTCATATGCATGTAATTTTTAAGGTAGAATACTGGTGGTGTCAGGCCATATGCATGTAATTATAATGTGGACTAGGTAATTATAAGCAATGGAATAAGTTTCTTGTGTTCTGTTCTCTTCAGTTCTTTTCCCCATAGGCTAACTGAAAAGGAAATGAAAGACATGCTTTAATATATAATAATGTGTTTGGTTTTAAATGGCTTAAAGCTTAGTCCATTAAACAACTGTAAGGCCAAACAAAATAATATGTGTGGTTCAGGTAACACTGAAAAAAAAATAGGGTAGGTAGGCTTGCTTTTTTCCTCTCAATAATGAATTAAATTCTGATAATGAATTTAATATGTTAAATTACTATACCTTGAGTTGGATTTTTTTGCTATCAACAATATATATATATATATTTTTTTAATTTTTGCATAAAAAGTTTTAGGATCGGCCCCTTAAAATAGGGTCGGTCGGGTTACCTGAACCACACATATTTTTTTATGTGGCCTAACACAGGAAAGAAACATATGTCAGAATTTTGTGACATTTTTAATTTCAAAGAATGGAAACATTAAATTTTCACATTAATTTATTTTAAATTTACTATTATGTGTTATACTCCTGTTAGATGGGGAGCATTAGTATCCTTATTTGAAATCCATGGGTGAATGCTTAACTATTGTAACTAGGTATAAAGAACAATACAAGATTATGAAAGAATTAGTCACCTAATGTTTTACAGAAACAAACTTGTATTGAACTTTCACTTTCATAACAATTTACAATGTCAAGGATCAGGACATGTGACAAGTCAAGGATTAGGACATTTGACCTCATCTGACCTTTCAAGAATCAGGACATGTGACCTTTCAAGGATCAGGACATGTTACCATTCAAGGATTAGGATGTGTGACCTTTCAAGAATCAGGACATGTGACCTTTCAAGGATCAGGACATGTTTAATACCATTCAAGGATTAGAATGTGTGACCTTTCAAGAATCGGGACATGTTACCATTCAAGGATTAGGATGTGTGACCAACCAAGGATTAGGACATGTGACCATTTAAGGATCAGGACATGTGACCTTTGAATTCACGGATCAGGACATGTTACCTAGCTTTTAAGGATCAGGACTTGTAACTTTATAATGATAAGGACATAAAACCATTCAAGGATCAGGACATGTGACCTTTCAAGGATAAGGACATGTGCCCTCATGTAACCTATCAAGGATCAGGACATGTGACCTTTCACGGATAATGCCATGTGACCTCATGTGAACTTTCAAAGATCAGGACATGTGACCGTTCAAGGATTATGACATGTAACCTTTCAAGGATCAGGACATCTGACCTTTCAAGGATTATGACATATGACCTTTCAAGGATAAGGACATGTAACCTTTCAAGGGTTATGACATATGAACTGTCAAGAATCTGGATATGTGACCTTGGAAGGAATGAGTGTAAAGATTGCCCTTTGTTTAAAAGATTGTCTAATTGTGTCTGCAGTTATGTCACAACAGCCTGAAAATGCATAGTGGCAAGATTGTTAATAAAACAATAACACAGCATCATGCCAAAGAACTTGCTAATAATAAATAATAAATCCTACTAACTTTTTTACACCAATATAGGAGACTGTTTTCCCAGTTTTCTTGAGAACTTCCAGGAGCTCATCGGCACTCAGAACTGATGTTACTGTCACCTTCTGTGTTTCCAGGTTGGTATCTACATCTGTTACTTGATCTGGAATAGCAACAGATTTATTAATACATACATGCACTATAAGACATGTAAGACAGTAACAATTTCCAGGTTGGTAACTACATCTGTTACTTGATCTGGAATAGCAATAGATTTATTAATACATACATGTACTATAAGACATGTAAGACAGTAACAATTTCCAGGTTGGTAACTACATCTGTTACTTGATCTGGAATAGCAACAGATTTATTAATACATACATGCACTATAAGACATGTAAGACAGTAACAATTTCCAGGTTGGTATCTACATCTGTTACTTGATCTGGAATAGCAACAGATTTATTAATACATACATGCACTATAAGACAGTAACAATTTTTAAGTAAAAAATACAAATACAATTAATTCACAAGATAAATGTATTTTTAACTTGAGACAGAATTTTCTCACTTCTTTGTCTAAGTAAAGTTAATCTGCCACAGTCCAAGTGTCCAATACAGGTAATTATATCTGAATCATTATATCTGAATCATTATAGACTTTTTTACTCGATGCATCCATGGCCGAGCGGATGGAGACTCAGACTTGAAATCACTTGCCCCTCACCACTGTGGGTTTGATCCCTCATGGGCGTAGGAATCTTTTTAGCTGGCTTGAAGACCGTCGGTGGATCAACCCACGTGACCGCCCCTGCATGAAAATTGACCGAAGGGTCACCTGGGGTCTTTCTCCACCAATGAAGCTGGAAAATTCGCCATATGACCTTAGCTGTTGGTGTGACTATAAATTCCAATTCAATTCTTTTTTATACCTTCAATGGATATTACCATCACGCAGTGGTTTTTAATCAGTAAAAATTCAGTTAAGTTCATTTTTTCATTGAAAATCCTGAGATTTAAATCTAAATTCAGACCTATGTAAAATGCTGAAAATCCTGTGATTCCAGATTTTATTCAGAGATTATGAATATGGCAGGCATGTTTCCCTATAGTTTCTGACATCATGCGAGTTTAATGTGCTGACATTGCAGAAATATACAATCAGTTTCTCCTTCTAGTATGCAAATTCCTCCTATCAATAGAACATTGTTGCTAGCACAAAACTGTCCTACTTATAATAAAATCAGAAACAGTCTAATGTTGTTGGACATTGATGGCGCCAAATAAAATTATATATGCAGTTCCTATTACATGCTCACAAAAAATAGGGTAGTTAGGTAGGTAAGGAAAACATTTTATTTAAAGGGACACTGTCCGTAAGTAAGCTGATATTGAGCATAATCAAATAACTGTCTGACTTTTATTCAGTGAAATGTATACATGAAAACATGATCACAGACCCAAATAAGTATGTAGTAATACATTCGTGAGTTTGAAAAAAAAAGGTTTTAGTTATTATTTGTAAATAATGTGGGACCACTTTATTTACTTTATGCTGATCACGTGACGTCCATTAGCGCATTAGGTTTTCTACATAGTATGTATTGCGCAATATGTATGGCCCGCATAGCTCAAGTAGGAGCGACGTCGTCTGTTACGCGTACAGTCTTATTACCCGTGAGTGCAATTTTAGTTTGGGCTGCTGGTTCAAACTCGCAAAGCGGTAGTTCTTTTTTTTGTACCGCGATTGAATTCCGTCAGTCTTGCTTTTAATTAGTAAATATTCAATACTGTTAGTGTGTAATGTTTGTGAAAGTGATTAGTGTGTGTTTTATAAGCTAAAAGTTACGGACATTGTCCCTTTAAGGAAAATATTTTATTTTCTGAAAATGTTTTATTTTATATTTTTTTCACTCAGAACTTTTATAACCTAATAAACTAACTTGTATATTGATGATAACGAACAGACAGAAAACATAATTCACAAAAAAAAATGTTTATGGTACGCCCTTTTAAAAGATTGTCAGTTGGGAATCCGGAACCACAAATATAATTGTATTTGGCCTGATCATCATTAATCTTATATAATTATACAAGTATACATTAGTAATTGTTGTACATGTAGTTGTTATTTACCTCCCAGCTTTCCAAGAACTCTCTTTGCTGCACCGGAACAACCTTCACAAGTCATCTCCATATTAAACTCGTGTGTCTGTAATATAGATAGAATTGTTTCAATATTAAACTCAATAAATATAACAACGAGTGCAAAATTACCCTGAATCGCTCACCTTTGACCATTTTCTAATTTAAACACTTGCAAAGTTAACAAAAGTGGGTCAGACAAAAGAGGCTGGTAAGTTTAGAAGAAGATTTTTTAAAGATTTTCCAATATAACTCTATTTTGAACTGGTACCCCAAGGCAGTGTATTAGCCAGCCAACCGTGCAGCCGTCTTTTGTACGGCCGTTTTTGAAAAATCGCGGCCAATATTTAAAGGAGTGGGAGGGGTAAAAATAAATTGTTTTTATTTTTGTTTTGCTAAACACTTCCAAACTATTACTTTCTCAATATTGTTATGCTATATGTATACATTTATAGACGAAATATGATCTTAAATATGCCCTTTTTCACCTTTAAATTATCTGTGAAAATAAATTACCCAAGAGACGCAATGTGGCGAATTATTTTGCACACCCAGTTCATGAATTTTTGCCTAATACACTGTCCCAAGGGCATGCTAAAATTTACCCCCAGGATCAACATTTAAATAAACTTGAATGAGGACCATAAGCTTATGCTACATTCAAAATACTAGCTATTGTAGCTGTAGAGATTTTTCTATATAACACTTTGTAAAGCTTTTACCACCATGGCACCTCAGTGTCACCAAGTCCAAAACTTGGTCAAGGACAAAAAGCTTAACAGCAGCTGAGGGTCCACTTGTATAGATACCTAGGTGGATGGCAATTATAGCCTGTACATGCTGTTATCAGTAGTTTACTCTGCTGAGAAATACACACTCTTATCTCTAAGTACTGTGCTGTGATCTGGTCCTTGTTTTATGAAACAACCTATGATAATTTTAATCGTAAGTCAAAATAAAATACCTTCAGCCATTTTCCTTAAAAGTATTTGAAGCAAGCAATAAAGGGTGGAAATATTGCATAAATAACATTTGTATTAGATAGTTTACAGAAAATCGTTTTATCTGTTTAACGTAACATATAGCAATACATTTAATAATTTGATTTACTATCAAAATTATCGTAAGATGTTTCATAAAATGGGCCCCTGTGGTGCAATTATTATAGCATTTTTAAGCAATGGAATGATTTCATATTTGACAGAACAAATCCCTACATTCAAGAACAGTAATGCCAAATTGCATCTGAATCAGTGAGGTAGGGATATCATACTTTTCTAATTTTCTGCATACAGACAGTGAAATGTATATCCGGTAACAACAAAGTAAAAATGTTCACTTTTCTCTGCTTGTATAGTATGACTCCGGTCTTAAAGGGGGTACATCAGGATTTTTCAAGAAACGTTTTAAATTAGTGCCGTTTCGATTAATCGATTTAATCGAGCATAGGTCAGTTAAGCTTTTTTTCCGATTAATCAATTACAATTTCCCATGATCGAGTTTACTCGGTTGTTTCAAAATTATAACTAATTTTATTCTCTTGTACCAGTTTTAATTTGGCAAAAAGTAATCATATATCTCTAAAGATGTATCACAATTTATACTTAAGATAAATGCTTGGTCAGTTTCATTCAACTGCTTAATGACCAGAACATATTTAAACTGTGTTATTTTTCTTCATTATAGTCTGAAAAGGTGTGTCTTATATATATGGAAGCCATGTTTAATCGATGAATGATCTATCATCAGTTGGTGGAAAATCCTGATGATCGATCATGAATTTTCAACCAATTCCCAACACTAACTTAAATTATAAAAATGTTCCAATTCATGATAAAACACTTATATCAACCAAAATATGATGTTAAAACAGTTTTGTTAACGTTTAAACTTTGAAAATACCATATAGCTAGGAAGGAATCGGACGTAAAATGCTGAAATTATCCATGGTGCGTAACCTAGGATAGCGCGTATTACTGTGCAGTATCAATTTCCTTGTAAATAAGGGACCATTTTAGCTCATTCATTATGTTTAGGCCCTTTACAATAGAAAATACCATTATTTGTCAATTTTAAGTCAGACTCCTAGAACCCCATGAAAAGCCCCTTTAAAGCTACTTGCAATATATATGAGAGCTTTACACATTTATCATTATCTGCGGCTACGTTTCTATCTAAATAGATTAATTAGGAGTAAAAAAGGCATTTTTATATTATAGTAATAATCGTTTCTGATCATTTTTTGATGAAAACAGTGCAATCAGTTCAAGGCTGTTGATTTAATTATGTTGATGTAAAATACGGACACTAATTTTCTGATGCACTAAATGTTCTATGTCTGCTTTGCATTTTATTGCTTATAAAGAATTACTAGCACATTCACCACTTCGACCGTCACGTATAACCTTACAATTTTTGTGTTGAAAATGACGTAAACCACCATGTACAAAACAAAAATCACCACAACGCATCCTGTTTATCTTCACCACATTGATCATGTTGATGATTAACTGTGTTTAAAATAAGGTAAACATAAGAAATTAATTAAGCAGTACTGCATTTTAATAAATACGTTTTTATTATTTTTTTCTGGTCGATGTTTCACATTTATGTGGCATACTCATCATTCTTAGATGAAGATTTACACAATGTTGTTTTTTGCTAATTAGTTAACAAGTCATTATAACTGACAAAGAACCTGCATTACATGAACACTGCCTGATAATGTGTATCTTTATATTTATTTACAGACAAGTTTTCAGAGAATTAGAAAGCACCTGTGTTCAGCACTTATTCAATGCCATTTTGGCTACACTGATGTTCATCATGGTACTCCAGCTTGAATAACGCTTTCAAAAAGAAATAACAAGTTTCTCAAAATGAAGTTATTAGAGATTTATTATTAACATGGGACCATGAAAAAGTATAAAATTTTAGTAGTGTTCTTTCAAACATGTTTGGAGGGCTGGCGTGGCGCAGTCGGTAGCGCGGCGGATTTGTAACCGGAGGCCCCGGGTTTAATCCTCCGTGGTGCCACTGAGTTCCGTCGGTGTGTTCTTGGGCAAGACACTTGTCCTTAGCCTCGTCCGTCGGACGGGGACGTAAACCGGGCGGTCCCGTGTATCGGTCTATCATCCGAGCACGTTAAAGAACCATAGGAATCTATTCGATAATAAGAGTAGGGCAGGTTCCCGGATTCCTATGTATCCTTCCCCTCTCTCTGGGGCGGCTCTAAATAACCTGTACTG
This sequence comes from Cyrtodaria siliqua, assembly GCA_037043455.1. Classification (NCBI taxonomy): domain Eukaryota; kingdom Metazoa; phylum Mollusca; class Bivalvia; order Adapedonta; family Hiatellidae; genus Cyrtodaria; species Cyrtodaria siliqua. Next base: position 67,752 of record JAWPHD010007873.1, on the reverse strand, counting down.
TGTTGATGAGCCGTTAAACAACATTCAATTCAATTCAAACATGTTTGTTTTAAATGTTCAAAATAGAAACAAGCATCTTCGATTTAATCATGCACATAAATTTTTTTTATGAGAACTGGCCATCTTATATATATATATATATATATATGAAAGAGTCTTTTGATTTGTAAAACTTGCAAATAATAATTACTCTAGATCAAGAAATTATAATCTGCTATGGAGTTGAAAATATTACATTCTGTTTTAACATAATCTGGATGATAAACAACATAAAAAACAGCCGTAACATACCTTATTAACCCTTAGCCCGCTACATATAAATAAATGTAATACACTGTTCTTTCTTTGAATTAAGACCATTCCATTTATGTGACAAATGGGTGTTATGAGGAAAACGACTGATCAGCAGCCAGACATTGTAAACCCTAATCTTCCTGCGAGTTACTATTCCTGCTTAGCGGGTAAAGGGTTAAAAGATAAAACAAAGCTTTTTATTTCATTATACATGTTATATATATACATGTACAAGATATTGATATTATGGATACATTTCCATTTTGGAACATTCTAAAAGGCGGCTCCCATTGTTCTTTAAGAGTTCGGCATTTTAGACATTCTAAAATGCTGCTCCCGATGTCCTTAGTTCGGTTATAATTTAAAGAAAAATATAATAATGATATGTTAAGTTTATTTACTCTTTTCTAACAAAATAATTTGTATTTGATTTTAATAAATGGAAAAAAAAAATGTGGAAAAACTCATCTCTTCATTATAAGCAGAATGCAGCATGCATATAATATGGAAATATTGATGCCAAACAGGTAATAGAAATAAAGCAAACCTTTTTACTAGTTAATGAAATGTACGCAAATGCAGGATTGTGGTGTTTTTTGCGCCTTCACTGTTTTTTCAACACCTCTTCACTAAAGTGTAGCTTAAGATATTCTCATTTGGCTATTGAAGGAAATTTTAGGTCTTCAGCCAAATTGGCTAACGGATTTCAAATTTTAGCACTACCCTAGAGTCCCTCTGCCCAGATAGCCACCAGAGAATCGCGGGACAGCTGGGCACTGTTCGAGTATTTATACACCATCATCATATGCGATAATTAAATACACAATTAACCATGAAACTGTGTAAATGAAATTGAGCTGATAGGCAATAATAGGGAGCGGAACTAATAATGATTCAATTGACATGGTCTGAACAAAATGAAATGCTCAGAGGTTTAAAGACCGAAATGTTTAATATATATATATTTCTAAATTAATACCTGTGTTTACTGCAACATTGTTGGAAAAAATGCTTTTAATTTAATTCTGATATAAATGTTTTGAGAAAAACAGCCCTCTCCCTGATTCCCACGTTGCATTTATACGCAAAACATTAGTGATGCATGTTTCGTCCTTTTAAAATATCGATATCTACAACAAAACACCTTTTGTCTGTAAATTTCTGATAAATTAATACAAGAAAAGCTTGACAGGGCCAATGGATCTGCTAACTGTGAATGGGGCTATCGTAATTACCAAACATAATCCGAGCCTTCTCTGACCTTATCAGCCCTTTTTACGATTTTTGATATTTTATAAAGCGGCAAAAATAAAAATAATTAAAAAAAGACTTTTAGGGTCAGAGAAGGCTCAAATTATACCAAACATTGGCATTGCATGTACATCACGTATTTTTTGACGCCGTCGTGACTTAGGGAGTTGTTTCCCATAACAACCTGACGTTGACAAAACTAAATCTCATTATGCGTGATGCTATTGTGCGTGATTCAAGATGGTGGCTCCCAACAAACCCATTTATTTAAAGGAAAAGGTTGTTCATAGCTTATTCACCCTTTTGCCATTATCAAATCTCGCTCTCGTTTTTCGCGAGATTTCGAGTTCGGGGTGTCTCAACACTAACTCTGTATAGTGAATATACAGTGATTATTTGTTTTAGACACATTTTAGAGCGTATCATGCAAAAATATAATGCGAGTGCTGTTTCTAGGTGTGTTAGTAATATAAACTGTCAGACTATTGACCTTTTCTGGGTAAAATGGCTTTTTTATTGCCATTATAATGATACTTTGAAACTGAAAGTAGATACAAAAGTGCGCCACGGTTACTCAAATAGCATGCATACTCCTCACGTTTCGTAAATTATTTAAAGTAATAAGCTTTACTTAATTACACTTAAATAAGTAATTAAGTCCCTGCATTTTAATTACATTTAACAAGTTATATATATATATAACTTTCTTGTAAACTTGAACGGTTTATATTAATCTTTATATTAATCTTTTCTACCAGTAGTTTGAGAGTCCAATACTGTGCATGCTGAGTTTTAAATTCACTACTTAACATAAGTATATAAATTCTCGTTTAAATAATGTTCATAAAAGTATATTCCACAAACGAATATGTATTGCAAAGAGTCATTTACTGTTGGTAATTGTTACGACAATTATTATGTAAAACAATTAACAGGACTCTGCAATATATTGTTATTCCTACCACAGTATAATATTTCATAAATCATAGGACCTACATAGATATCGCTATGCCAAAATCAATTAATTGAACAGTTGCCTGAGTTTATGGCAGGTTGTTTATTGCAATCAAACGATAAAGGGTTTCGCCAATAGTAATAATGCGGTACCCCGTGGCTACTTGGCTATCCAAAGCAGGATGTTTGTTTAGATCGAAGAGGCCATAAATCACAAACACTGGCTACCCGTGGTGTGTTGACATCATATATATTGTGTACTATTTTAATTTTCAATTTTATGTATACATGTATTATGTATAACGTGGGAAAGCTGTTTGTAGTTACGTTATTAATATGAGCTGTCAGATATTGAATTTGCCGGTGTTAAATGTGGTGTTTATTTGTAATTATGATGATATTTTGAAACCGAAAGTAGGTAGCCTAATATTGTCGATGTTCCTGACGTTATTCGAAGATCATAATTATTGTGTTTCTTAAATTGATTTAAAAGTTCGTTTATCTGCAAGACAGATGGAATATGTGACATTAAATAAATAATTTCGATTTAAATAACAATCAAGCAACTTCTTTTTTTTTTGACAAATCCCACTGAACGTAATCTATTTGTAATGTATTTAGTTTCACAAATGCAAACTATAAATAAAAGTGAAAATTAAAACAGTTAGCTGAAGTTATTTTTTTACCCTCGGCGTATGCACAAATTAAAATATGACACAAGTATAGTATATATCTGATGTCAACACACCACGCGCAGCCAGTGTTTGTGATTATGGCCTCTTTGATCTAAACAAACATCCTGCTTCGGACAGCCAATTAGCCACGGGGTATCGCATTAATACTATTGGACAAACCCTTTATCTTTTGATCGGAATAAACAACATGCAAATAAAACCCAACATAAGCGACTGTTCAATTACTTGTTTTTGGCATGGCTATATGTAGGTCCTATGATTTATGAATGGAATTAAAAATATTTTGCAGAATTATTTTATCTATGCTGTAACAATTATCAACAGTAAAATACTTTTGCGATACATATTCGCTTGTGGAATATAATTAAGTGTAATAAGTAAAGTTATTTACTTTAAATAATTTATGAAACACGAGGATTCTGATCTTTGAGTAACGCACATCTACCTACTTTCGGTTTTAAGGTATCATTATAATGGCAATAAAAAAGCCATTTTACCCAGAAAAGGTCAATATTCTGACATTTTGTATTACTAACACAACTAGAAACAGCACTCGCATGATATTTTTGCACGATACGCTCTAAAATGGGTGTAAAACAAATAAACACTGTATATTCACTATACAGTGTTAGTGTTGAGACACCCCGAACTCGAAATCTCGCGAAAAACGAGAGCGAGATTTGATAATGGCAAAATCGAGAATAGAAAAAAAAAGTTTTTTTCTGTATTTTGAATATATACCAGTATATGCTGTAATTATCTATAGTCGGACTCTGATGTGTCGAGCTTTGCCTGTATTATCAATACATGTTTGCTGTCACCGAATGGTTAGAATATTTTCAACTCGTCCGAAAAGACTACGCAATTTTCCATTGATTTTCAATGAGCGTCTGCTGACAATGATGATTTTATAAACATATATTTTTTTAAATGTTAAATATATTTGACATCGCATTCATTTTAAGGAAAATTTATCTGATAAATCGCAAATAAAAACTTTTTAACAACAGTTAACTGAACAGATGTTTGTTTTCTTACCTGAGAAGCCATTTCCAACAAAATACGTTTTAGTTAAAAGCCACAAGTCAGTTCCTCGTAGGAAATTATCAAGCGTTTAAATAATCCTAAATTTAATAAACGAAATATTTTAATATTTAATATATTCCTTTTTATTTTAAATATTTTTATTTTGTCTTTATGCACAATAAAACTATACACTACTATGGGTTTAAAGGAAAAACTTTTATTTGACACCTGAATTGATGAAAAGTAAAAGTAACACTACTGTATTTTCGTTTCATTTATATTTCGAAATCCTACTTTCGGTTTCATCACATGAGAGTGACGCAAACCGAACAACAAGGTAGTTGTTTGCTTTAGCATCTACTGTCTAGTAATTTATATACTGCATATAAACCTCTGTTATCTGAACTGTGCTTCTTCTACTGCTTCAGGCTCTGCCAGCTATTGAGTATTTACCACTATCAGCTGTCTGAATAGTCTGGACTCTGATACACAGGAACTTGATCTGAAATTCATTATTTTTCAGTTTTTGAAAAATAGTGTTTTTCACTTATTTGTTTATTGACCCTAACAGAAAATTTATGTCAAATGTTATCTTTATTCTTTATTTCACTTTCCTATACTAGGTTCTGTTCATTCTTTATTTGATCCAAACTTTGATGTACCTGTCCAGTCTCACCCATTTGGTTTGATGAGACACACACAATTATGTGTCAAATCAAGCTCATACAATCTACATACTCATGCATTCAGATAAGATGACCAAATGTTTATATTACGAGTATACCCTTAAGCTTAAATTCATGAAATTCTGCCATAGACAATCTCGGTCTTCACCTCATTGACTCTTTAAAGGGACATACGGCAATCTTGATTTTTTTAAAAACTTATGTTATTTTTTCTGTGCTGTTAGTTTTTCTACATAACTTGCATTTGTTCATGCAATCATTAATATTAATATAAGAATAGTGCAGAGACTTTTCGAGTGGCATTGACATGTTACTTGTCCTTATAGGATGTTTACTCGTCCTGCTCTGATTGCAAACGTTTGTAAGCCAAAGTAGTCAGATACCATCATTTAACACATTATATAAATAATGATATAATAATAATATAAACATCATAATGTGTTGTTTTCTTTATAATTATGAAAGTCAAACTTAATATGAAATAGGTTAAACCTATAGGGCGAGCACAGTTCATGTTTGATTGTGCCACTGCGTATGTATGCACCGGTATGTGCAAGTCTAGCTGCGAGAATCGTAGCTCTTATGGCGTGTACCTATATCATGGTAGGTACATACCACCATAAGAGCGATGATTCTCACGTCTAGTGCAAGTCTACCTGTACGTATCTTATGAATCGTGACATCCCACCCCAACAAATTTCAATTCGTGTGTGTGTGTGTGTGTATTTCTAAGGATTATAATCCGTCCGCCTACGACAGGCGTCGTGCCCGACGATTATAGGCACACTTGAGTCTGGACTTTTATCTGTGTGTTTGTGTGTGATGTGATATGTCTACTTGAAGCAGCGAACTCAATGGTTTCTTTATAGTGTTGCCACACTGGAATACCACACCGTAATAGACATGATACCCCCAGTCACATTATTCTGACACTGGTCAATCAGTCGTAGCACTACCCATTATTTGCTCGTCAGGCAAGGGTTCCATTTTTAAAGTATCTGGGGACTCGAACCCACGACCTCCCAAATGCAAGGCAGACGCTCTAACCAGTTCACCACAATGCTTCGGTCAAATTTCAATTCGTTCCCAGACAGGGCAGATATGGCATGGAACGAACTTCGAACGGCTATCTAGTCATGATCCAGTCTGGATCGACATTGGCTGAATCACCAACCGTCATAAAAGCTGCTACTGCATCAGTGTATGTAAGCTATATATACATAAACCGTGATGCACGCGTATACTTTTTTGCCGAACAACATGTAATTACGGTTTCAACGTATGTCATTACGAAAAATGTATATATATGATTTAAGCTTTTTTTTGTTTGAATATACGTCTAATATACGTCTTGTCTTCAACGTGTGTTAAATTGATTCATACGTATTGTCTAATCATTATGATTAGGCTGTTTCTACCCCTGTCAGTGTGAGTAACATCTTGGGCCTAACCATCGTTTAGTCACTCTAGACCTGGTGTTGTTCTAAATACTAGTAGTTATATTTTTTCATAATGGACCATAATGTTACTGTGCGGTAAAAAAAGATGCGATGACAGGGTGGTTAGCTTACTTGCCTCTGGATATAGAAGTCTGGGGTTTGACTCCCGGAGGTTCACGTCTCGAGAATTGATAACGCACTCCCTTAGATCTAGAACTATTCGTGTACGATAGTTAAAGTTACTGTGAAAGTATGTCATTCTTCCCTGCTGATGTAAAGCCGTTGGTAAATTAGCCTGCAGGTAAACTCATCCACAGAAACGAAACTGTGATAATCATAAGTATATGTGTATAATACGTCAATAGTATTGGAAGAAAGAAAGAAAGAAAAAAGAAACAAAGAAAGATGGATCGGTAATAAGCACCTTGCTCACTAATTGTTGACTAACAGACCATACGTCATAATGTGACGACATACGATGATGACGTAAATCAATGACGTCTTGTCATTGTATTATAATTTCCGTAACATTTCCGGAAATTGCCAGATTGTTCGGGTTTGACACGAATGAACACGGAATAACCTCGTCGATTTCCGTCAATGGCTTACAATAGTAGACGGCCGAATACGGAAATCTGCGAAGAATTCCGATTGCATTTATGGTTTTGCGGGAAAATAAACAAATGAAAGATAGTTTTTAACCAAATCATTTGTTTATCCCAGGGGGGTATGGCTCTTCCGAAAACGTGGTTTATCCTAATCGGTTAGCAAGACATATACATTTCTGCGACACTAAATATACTTTTATTAAATTTTGAAATGTGTTGACGAATTTTCGCCAATTCATAGTTTTGATAGAGCATCATCAAAAAAACTGACCAATCAGTGACCAAAAATAAGACATAACCAATACATTCTGGTAGGTGATAAACTCGGTCTTTATCCTTGATGTTCAACCAAGTTTACTGTTAAAATTAAGGTATCTGCAGTGTGATTCTTTTAAAACCCTGCCTATTTGATGCACATTCATGCACATTGATTCAATATATGTATCTATAAAATCAAAATCTTGAAAATTATCATCGTTTTACTCTGCCAAAGATTTTTATTTTACTATAGAACCTAAGGATAAAAACCGAGTAATACAAATTTTATCACCTACTGAAAATAAAATAAAATCTCAACATCTCTGTAATGCGAAATTATGAATGAACAACGCACAAGGTAACACTTTGGGCTATGCTTCCGGTTAATGGCCGTTTTGGCGACATAGGTAAAAATGCAATTTCATTGTCATTTTTGGACGGGTTCGAGAAAGGTTTTTAATGTTTTTTTCACCTCATTCTGCTTGGAAACCACCATTATTAATGATTTCTACGAATGCTTATCTTGTTAATTTCGTAACGAAATATGCTACTTTACGGTTGAAGTCGCCCATAAACTGCCGTAAATGACCCAAGACTTTTCAAAAGGATGGATGGGTATGTTTACTTTTCGCCTGCATGATACCATAGGAGCTCGCTTGCGCTCGCTATAATATTATAGATGACTATATTCATATTATATAGTTCACTAGTCTTATCATGGCCATTTACAGTCACTCTGGCTTACACCCCACGTTGATCTCGTCTGAATCACTAGCAGAGGTAGAGTCGGACTGTCGCCTCGTTGGACCATATTTGCCCGTAGTGCCTGCGCACACATGTCCTTTTGTATATCTTGTCCCTTTCCCAGAATTTAGCCATTTTACAATACTTAATGTTGGCTTATAAGGCCAAATAAAATTACATGATTGGTTCCTATTACATGCTAAACAAATAATAGGGTAGGTGGGTAGGGAAAATACTCTATTTTCTAAAAATATTTTATTTTATATTTTGTGTTGTTTTTTTCTCTATACTTCTATACAAAATAAATAAATAAACTTAACTATATCTTTGTTGATATCATCAGATACAGAACCGATAGAAAAAATAATTAAAAACAAAAAAAATAAAATAAAACATAAAATGCAAAATCTAAAAGAAATTTTTTTTTTTTCGTTTTTTTGAAGGGTCGTTAACTATTTAGGGTCGACCCCTCAAAACAGGATCGGTTGGGAAACCAGAACCACACCTATTTTTCGCCCTAATTTTCCAAAGTTGGCCCATCTATCTTTATTATAAGATTTCCCCCGTGAAAGTGTGTTATTTGTATAACATCAAATACCATAACATTCGCACTCTGTAAAATTAGAACGTGACCCACATTTTAGAATGTCCGAAAACGGAAATGCATCCATTTTCCAACATCCGGTTGACTTAAATTGCATTTTATCGCTGAATAAAGACAGTTGCAACTATTTTCTGCATTTAATCGCTTAATACACTATGTCAGAACTATTTTGTTGTTGTTTTTTTCTACTGAAATGTTACTCGTCTTCTCGGACGACTGATTCATAGGTTTCACTCGTCAATACGAGCGGACGAGTGGAATTTTCGTGCCCTGCTTTTGACTCATCAGATTCAAAATAAATGCGTATAAAGGAACTCATTCAGAGTTAACGGTTGCTTTAAATAGTTTATGCTTTCATAATGGATATGAATTAATACATTTAAAATAAACAACAATTCTGATTAGGCCAAAAAAAAAAATACCTGTGTTTCCGGTGGCCCGACCGACCCTATTTTTAAGGGGCCGACCCTAAAACTTTTTATGAAAAAAAAAAAAAATTAAATTTTTTTTTGTTTATTTGTTCTGAACAATGATTTATCACCATATATCGAGGTAAACTTACATCACAGAGAAACTTTCAGCTGTATCATCAACTTGTAAGGGGTTTATGTGATAAATACATGTAGAATCTCACAATATCTTGCTCCAAAAAAAAAAAAAGAAAAACAAAAAAAAAAGAAAATGCCTACCTACCGACCCTATTTTTTCAGAGCATGCAATAGGAAACACACCTATTTTTTTTTTTGGCCTTAAATGGAAGTTAAGTAAAACAAAGAAAATATTGTATGACCTTAAAATTAGACACATACATGTACTTGGAACAATTTTCATCATGTACATACTTATGGAATAAACTGTTCCATAGGACAATACATACAAATATAATACTCATGATTTTTAAAAGTTATGAGTTTTTGTAGTAAGTAGATGAGTAATGATACAATTTTAAAAAAACTGAGGGGTTTTGTAGAAAAGGTAAATGATTAAAATACTTAAAAACTCAGCTTATCTACAGCTCTGTTAATAGTGTAAACCAAATTGTTTTTGCAAACTATTAACTGTTGATAAAATTGCACCAATAATATATTTAAACCTGTGGTAGAAAAAGAAGAAACAATAAAAACAGAAAATGTTGTTTAATTACATGCAAGCAGGTTTAAGGTCAAAATGATGCTAGATAAATAAATCGAGATGCTAATTTCAACCCTTGATAAACACTTCAAGATTGCCTTGTGTCCCTTTAACCAAGGGGCAACTACCCCAAGGTTCCCAGGTTACTATTTGTTTCCACTGGGTCTTGACAGCTATGTGGTTGTCAAACTTCAGCTGGTCAACACAACCTGTATATGTAGGTAGCAGGTGGTTACTCAGAGTTGATGCAGTGCATCAGATTCGCCCAAAAGAATATGTTTGCAAACCAAAATTGAGGAAGAATGAATTATTTTATCTGTTTATTATATTTCAGTTTCGGTACTAAGTACATTAAAGTGAGAAGCAGAGCTCGAAATTACTTTATGGCTGAGCTGGCCATGATTCTAGTGGTCCTAAGGTTTAGCCTAACAAAATGTTTTTTGTGGACATGATCATGTGCATAAATTGTCAGCATTTTATTTTAATACCTGAGATCAGTGGGGCCATCCTTAAAAAAATATGTGTTTGCTATTTCCCGACCCAATATTTCATAAATGGGCAGGTAGTTTTTTTTGTTTTTTTTGTCAAGGACAGTAAACACGTCCTTAAAGAAATATTTCCCGACGCTACTTGGTCATTGAAAAAGCATGAGAAGCTTAAATATTTACAGCCAGCACGCTTCATGGCTGATCAACTCCGGTATATAAATTGAGGCCCGCTCTTAGTTTTTAGCTCTACTGATCAGAGATCAGCAGAGCTTATGCCGTGGTGCGGCGTCCGTTGTCCGTCCGTCTGTCCGTCCGTCCGTTAACTTTTATTTGTAGCGACTACTCCTCTGAAACTACTGGATGGATATTCATAAAACTTTACAGAAATGTTGCCCATGAAGTCTAGATGATCCTAGCAAAAATTCATGTTGATGTGAAATCCAAGATGGCCGCCAAAGCTAAAAATAGAGTTTTAAAATACAAGTTTCTAGCGACTACTTCTTGAAAACTATAAGTGATATTGATATGGGACTTTTTCTAAAATGATCAGCATGACATGATGTTGATCCTAGTCAAAAATCGTTTTGATTCAACGTTAAACATGGCTGCCAGTGGCCATCTTTGTTTACATAGGGTTATATAGTAAAAACTTGTAGCGACTACTCCTCTGAAACTACTTGGCGTATTGTCATGAAATGTTACAGGAATGTTGCTCTTGATGTCTAATTGATCCTAGAAAAATTTCAGGTCGGCCGGAAATTCAAGATGGCCGTCACAGCTAAAAATAGATTTTTAAAAAATAAGTTTGTAGCGACTACTTCTTGAAAACTATAAGTGATATTGATATGGGACTTTTTCTAAAATGATCAGCATGACATGATGTAGATCCTTATGGAAAATTATTTTGATTCGACGTTAAACATGGCTGCCAGTGGCCATCTTTGGTTACATAGAGTTATATAGTAAAAACTTGTAGCGACTACTTCTCTGAAACTACTTGACGGATTTTCATGAAACTTCACAGGAATGTTGCTCTTAATGTCTAATTGATCCTAGCAAATTTTCAGGTCGGCCCGAAATTCAAGATGGCCGCCACGGTTAAAAATAGATTTTCAAAAAATAAGTCTGTAGCGACTACTTCCTGAAATCAAAATCAATAAGTAGAGCTTCAAGGTCATTGACCTCTTGTTCATTTTCTTGTGAAGAAATTGTGTATAGGTACATTTATACCATTCTGAAACATTACTCACAACAGTTTTGTTTGATTTAGTTTCGGATGAGCTAATTTAAAGCTAGGTGCACATGCAACTAATATTATGTAAATCGGTTGAAACTTCGTAAGTTTATACTAGGGAGCATTAGAAATTCCTATTAGTATATCTAATGATGCTTATTTCTGTTTGTCTTTTTTCAGGGATTGACCATGTTTTTCCCGATATCCATAGTAACCACGTGTTTGGTGGGCATGTCTCTCTGTCAGTTCCCACCGGTGAGAATACCACTGTTCATTACGTAATAAGGAAAGTAAAATATGCATGACTTCAATTAAACAGAGAATATGTTCCAGAATGCTATGAATTTATATTTTAAATGAAATGTTCACACCTTTTCAACGGTGCTGCTTGCTACATGCACCTCGGATGTGTGCAAAATTATTATTTATCTGAGGACCAATTGCTAATTGATAGTTCTGACATTGAGTTTCTAGTTCTGCCCTCTATTGTCCAATGTCCAGTTCCCACAAACATTGACCATGTGCTCCAGTGCATTTAAGAGTTGTTTGTAGGACTACATGTGCTTCTCTTACAGGTGTAAACACCATTAACACCATTTGCATGATTTGTACCGTTAATTTGTTCAAATCCCTAGTGGATCCATAGTAAAGCTTGATTGACAGATCGGAACTATGTATTCCCTAAACTATTCTAGTGTGCATAGTGTAATTAGTATATAGTATTACGGCACTGTCAGTTATCATCTGGCATGACTGATATTTAAAGTTAGTATTAAATTGTATTTCAGTTTAATGAAACCTGTGTACAAGGGACCTATCCTCCATCCACAAGGTAAAGTCATTAATCAATGCTGCAGATAGGCAAATTTTAGGGTATTTCAGCATTACAGCTTGGGAAAAAACAATTAGGAGTGTAATCAGACATCTAAACTCAACATCACATGTTGTTGTTTTTATATGTACCTAGTTGGTTATTAATAAGTGATTAATATAATATTTATTTCACTGAGACAGGGCTTCCGCTAATGGGCGTACGGCCGTAAATTACGTCCAAAAATCGTAGTTGTACGGCGAAAATTAACATCAAAGGCGTACAGTGTACTTCCAAAAACTTCAAAGTGTACTCATAAGAACACATTCATTATCTCAAATAATCTAATTAAGATAAAGAGGAGAGCGTGTTAATTAGATAATTGGCCTAGCCGCGCATTTCACAAAATGAACGCCAAATTGCTTAATTTATATTTATTAACCACAAAGTTGAAACTCCTTACACAAACAGATTATTTTAAATTAAGGCTATTTCTTTTATATCTTTGTGTCATTTTTCTGTATTTAAGTACGACAAACAATATTTAATAATCTCTAACCTAGGGGAGAGAACTCTTCGCAAATGGAGACTAAACACAGAAGTGAAATTATCACTGGCAAAAACGATCGATTGCTTTGATAATAAATTAAAGAATCTGTTACATTTATTCCTACACTTGACAGTTTTACAAACCTTTCATTAATGTATGCCAATTTAAAAGCTTTCCGGGACTGATAAATTGAAAACTGTTTGCAAAATGTAATTTACTGTATAAAACGTGTGGGTGGGGTATGGCACGCAAAGGGAAATTAAGTATTTTTAGTTTGAAACCGTTTATATAATGAGGTCATCAAATATTTTCTTTTATAAACATATAGATGATTATAATTATCCTTTTTTTCTTTTTAACAATTTAGATGTGTTGTTTCCCTCACTACCACGTGGATTCACAGACTCAAAGACTATGAATGCCATGCCCAAACACTGGAACTTCCTAAATTTTCCCCATGAACTTCCAAATTTGATACACAGGAAGTTCGAACTTCCTACATTTGAACCTTAGTGGAAGCCCTGCTGAGAAATCCCGATCTTTCACCCATAGAAAAGTAATAAAGGGTAGAATCTACCTGTGACTAATTACAATCATAAGTCGTCGTTCCATGATCTTTTTTTTCCAATAATTACTTGTCCAGATTTATGTAATCAAGTTCAGTCTTACTACATGATCAAGTTTCAATCTATCTCTATGTATAAGTTTAAAACTATCTGCCCAAGTGTCAAACCGTCCATCGAAATGTTGGACAGACTGTTTGACACATGGACAGATAGTTTGACACTTGGACAGATAATTTGACTCAAGACCACAGTGAATATATTTGCATGTCATTCTCATTACACATAAACATGTTTCAATTTCAGTCTTGCAGTCAAAGAATACATCATCAATCTTGACTTGCCCCCAATAAACAGATGGACAGAACTGGCACAGGAGAAAAAGCATGAGGTGAGATGGACAACTTGTTCGAAAGTTGACCAGATGATCTTGAAATTGGGCAGATACCCTACATTTGGACAGATGTTTTTGACACTTGGAGAGATAGATTGCCACTTGGACTTACAGACTGACACATGGACAGATAGTTTGACACTTGGAGAGATAGATTGACTCAGGGACCATACTTATACTAGTATATTGACACATGGACAGATGGTTTGACACTTGGGCTGATAGTTTGACACTTGGACAGATAGTTTGACACTTGGACAGATAGTTTGACTCATGGTCAGATAGTTTGACACTTGGACAGATAGTTTGACACTTGGACAGACAGTTTGACACTTGGGCAGATAGTTTGACACTTGGTCAGATAGTTTGACACTTGGACAGATAGTTTGACTCATGGACAGATAGCTTGACACTTGGACAGATAGCTTGAGACATGGACAGATAGTATGACTCTTGGACAGATAGTTTGACACTTGGGCAGATAGTTTGACACTTGGACAGATAGTTTGACTCATGGACAGATAGCTTAACACTTGGACAGATAGCTTGACACATGGACAGATAGTATGACTCTTGGACAGATAGTTTGACACTTGGGGAGATAGTTTGACACTTGGACAGATAGATTGACTCATGGACAGGTAGTTTGACACTTGGATAGATAGTTTGACACTTGGACAGATGGACGGATAGTTTGACACTTTGACATATTCGGCCAAATTCGACCCCATGCCCCCCTCGAAATAGTATATTCCTTTCCCATTTTTTGAGAAAAAAATCCCCTGAAAAAAACACGTCTATTTCTTAGTTGACCATCCAAAACTTAATACATATAAAAAAAACTACTATTGTCGAAATTCCCCCTTTTGCCCATTCACGTCGAATTTTTACCCCTGTAAAGGGCCCTGACCCCCATCCCCCAAAAGTAAAAAAACACTGCTAACTGACAATTCCAAGACGGGGAATTCAAACCTGTGTTGCACTGTTAATTAGCGAGTATGTTACCGACTGCGCTTCCCTGACACCCTGAATTCTAGTAAAAATGTAATGTATTCAAAAATAGCAAGAATGAATAAAATAACAATGTAGTCCTGTTTAAAACACACATTATGTTGATGACTTTCTCTTACAGATTAAGGCAGTCATTACAGCTTTCAAGAGCTTTATAGATGAGTTTGGAATCTGGGCGGAAGAGGCAATATATTTCGTTGATTTGTTTGGAGTAAGTGCTTCCGATTTTGCTAAAATAATAAAGAGAGAATATGCTTATTAAAATGAAAAATGAAACATTTAAGTATCAGAATTCTTAAGACTTAGGGATTACACTATCAGTTATGATAATATGTTAACATTTTGTAAACAATGCCAAATAAATAGAACTTTTCAATACCTCTTGTGTCACCTAGCATACTATTTCATGGTTTCCCTTGTGCTGAGCATAGCATAAATATTTTTATTATACCTCACATAAAACACCCATGCTAAATTCCCATAGACAACAATGTGTAATTTCTTACTATCTCACACGAGGGTGATAGTAAATCGCAGGGTGATAGTAAAACATTGTCACATGCGCAGCTTTTATGAGCGTTGGAGTGCGTACTGTTTCGGTGACGTCATCGGCTCAGTATGATGAAAGGTTATTTTTAATTCATCATAACTTCAGAAGTACTTGACCGATTTTAATAAACTACCACTCATTTTCTTAGTTACGGTATTTACAAGCCAACGCTATAACTTTCATAGACAAATTCTGAAAAAAGTTGTTTTTGAAAGAAAGAACAAAATAAGAAAAAAAGCCGGCAAAGTGAAATCTGTACTGAAAATGAACCTTATTTTGGCACGAGCGGATTTCGGTATAATAAAATAAATATCACATTCATGGGAGAGTGATAATAAGAATGTTAACCTTTCTGATATTGATTATCACCCTCGGCTTTGCCTCGGGCGATAATCATATCCTCAGGGTGAACATTCTTACAATCACCCTCTCATGAATGTGATATTTATATAAGAGCACAAGGTCAAATATTTATAGCACAACTATTGTGAACCTAAACAAAGATTTAAATGGTTGCATAACTTTTTGCCAAAGAGTAAGTTTTACATTAGTTGTTTGAATTTATGCCTCGAGACATTGGCTGAGTTAATGACATTTTCACCCATTTCTAGTGTGAGATAGGTGTTTTCCTCATGTGAGATAACTCTATCTCACACGACATGTGTGCAAGTCGTTGAAGTATGCCTGTCGGCTGTACTAACCGCATAAAGGGAGAAAAATAATCCATCATGAGTGTATCCATGTGAGATTGGTAAATCTCACCCTCGGGATCAGAACTGCAACCAGGAACTCGGCAGAGCGTCGTCCCTGGTTACAATTCTGACCCTCGGGTGAGATTTCCCTATCTCACATGGATGCTCATGATGGATTCTTACAATCTCGGTCACAGAAGAAAGCATTGACAGTAATATTATACAATAATACTGGACACAAAGTCTGTACCATCCCTGTTAAGGTTGAAAATAAACATAGTGTGGCTTTAAGATAATGAGATGATGCCTCCAGATTGGGCATGGTAATATAATGAACATAGAGAAGACTGAGATGTGTAGTTGTACAACAGTTTACCGCAGAGATATGATTATAACCATATCACCACACCTCCTCCTGTCCACCAAGTAATCCATGCATAAATAATGTTTTCAAAACCTTTTTTACTGATCAGCTGATTTTGATATTGTTTTCTTAAGTAAAACAGCCTATCAAGCAAAGAATGAAATGCTTTTACCATCACAGATGGTTTAGGATTAACCACATAAAGATATTTTGTGCGATTGTTTACAACTTTCTTCCCCATAATTTATATACATATTCAGGAAGGCTGTTGGATTCAAATATCAACTTCGAATTTGTATTAATGATGGATTGACTAATTATAAATTATTTTTCATGCCTTTTTCAGCCAGCCTTTGTGGACTCCCTTCCCCAACCATATCAGGATGAAATAAAGGGCCTGTCTAAAGCTACTGGCATTGAAATTGGTAAGTTATTTACAATGATCAAAATTTTAATTCCAGAAATGCAGAATAATATTCCTGTGGATAATTCAACATTAGTTTTGTTTCGCCTTTTCGAAGGAAAAGTTAAATAAGTAGGGATCCCTTTGTCATGCCAACTTAAAAGGTGAAGGTAACATTCAAGGTCATTTTTTTTTTTTCAAAGGTAATTTACTTAATATTGTGTGTTATTTAAATCAACTACTCATAACAACCCTTTCTCAAAAAAAGAAAAGCCAACATTTTTTTTATGCCCCCATGTCTGGTTGTGTCCTGTCATTCCTGCTTTGCTGTATAATCCAGTTGAGTCAATACAGCCTAGACATTTTTATAAAAAATCTTTGGGACAGTCCTTGCATCAAAAGCTTTCAACAAACGAATAAAAATATTGTTGAACTTCGGTCCAAAATATTGTGTGTTTATATGTCTTCTAAGACGTGTTTGACTGCTGTCTAGGTGTATAATCCATTTAAAATACAGATCAGGGCAATTGCATCTCTGACGTTTCTTTTGTTATAACCTATCTTTTTTTTTGTATTTCAGGTGAAATTACTTTATACAACATTTTCTATGAGCTGTTCACTGTATGTACCTCCATCATAGGGGAAGATCCCACTGGTAAACTGTATCATGCAAGGAACCTTGACTTCGGGCTCTTTATGGGGTGAGTGCGGTTAAAACTAAATATTGTGCCCTGAAAACTACACACGGAAATCTTTATTTTGATAAAACCTGCAGCATCGAAATCATTAATCATCAGTATTAATTATTAAAATAGTTCAAATTGTTTTTACATATTACTAACTGCTAAATGTATTGCACAAATAATATATTTAAAATACAGTAGAATAATGATTTGAATTGAATTGGGTTTTAAGGTGCACCAACACATGAAAGGTTATATGGCGCCTAATGAACATGCCAGGCTCATCCTCCGTGTACATCGAGATAAAATATGGAGATTGGGCCTAGAACCTTCTCGAACTGCAGAGTTGCTGCAAATTCTATTGTAGACACTTCATTTACGCTGGAGCCGCGTATATTGTTTTTCTGCCACTGCTCTAGTGATTTGAGTGAGATGGCACCTGAAACAATGCAGGGGTCATGATGAAGACCTTTAATGAGCATGAGCAAAAAATGATAAAATGAACATGAAATTGTGTGGTGTTCTACCCCTCTGCCTACCCCACCAACGGGATCTGCAGTGGCCCTATTCATTGCCCAGGAACCAAACGGGGCCCCTGGAACCACATGGGGCGTGGAATAATGAAGAAAATTGAAAACTCTAAATTTTAAATGAATACAAGCAGGTTTAAAGTTAAAATGATACTGGATTAAACGATTGAGATGCAAATTTAATATTTGATATAAACGTTTTGATTGCCGTGTGTCCCTTTAAAATTTTAACAGGCAATTAAACCTACTGTCAGATTGGAGTAATATGTCTAGCAATATTTGTATAAGGGGTTATGCCCCTTCATGTGTAATCTTATTGACATTGCATTTAAAAAAAAAAGGTAAACGTTAAAGCTCAAATAATCATGAATATTTTAAAATGTAACTCCAGTTTAATATTGTTACACTTTTATCTAGGTAGTGCCACCATCAAATAATCAATACAAATTGTATACATATGTGAAAAAATAAATACACACATGATCTTGATCACATATAGTGTAATCTGAGTATAGACCAATAAACATATTTATCAAGTTTGTATTTATTATTCAAGTGTCCCACTGTCTAGATAAAAGTGCAAACATACTAAACTGAAATTAAAGTTGCTTGGAAAAATATTCAGCATAAGGCAGAGTTCTGTTCATAATCCTTAAAGAGAGTGTTTGTCTATTTATTATTCGTGTTCTACGATACGGCTGATACTCCTTAACATTAAAATTACATATCTTTACTATCTGGATGTGGTATTTTGTGGGACAAATAAACTCTCTTCTGAGGAGGGCTGGCGTGGCGGAGTCGGTAGCGCGGCGGATTTGTAACCGGAGGCCCTGGGTTCAATCCTGCGTGGTGCCACTGAGTTCCATCGGTGTGTTCTTGGGCATGACACTTTCCCTTAGCTTTGTCCGTCGGATGGGGATGTAAACCGGGCGGTCCCGTGTATCGGTCTATCCTCCAAGCACATTAAAGAACCATTAGAATCTATTCGATAATAAGAGTAGGGCAGGTTCCCGGATTCCTATGTATCCTTCCCCTCTCTCTGGGGTGGCTCTAAATAACATATACTGTGTAAATGAGCCATTAAACAACATTCAATTAAATTCAATTCCACACATTCTCATGAATTTTCCTGGAATTGATCCAATTCACACTGACATAATAACACTATAATTTGTCTCTTTTATTAATTTGTGTGATCTTTATACTTTAAAGAAATCTCTAATACTGTTTCATGCTTTATATGTGTATATACTGATAATGGATCAGAAACTTACATTGGTTATCTATGAGGTAAAAAAAATACCCTTTTAAATTGTGAAGTCAAGGAAAATACAGTGAAATAGAATCTGAGAGTGAAATGATATAATGAAAAACATAATTATGGGTCAAAAATCTTTTAATACCAAACAATGAAGGACATATATTTCCCTCATTCTTTGATATTCTTTTAATTTTCTAGAAAAACATAAAAGGTGATCAAATAGTGTTAAACTGTTATCCTTATTTGCAAGGTGGGATATCAAGAACAGAACATGGGAGATAACAGAAGTTTTGAGACCAGCTATTGTAAATCTCAACTTCCAGAAGCAAGGCAAGACGGTGTTCAAGTCGGTCAACTTTGCTGGCTACATTGGTATCCTTACGGCCATATCTCCAGTAAGCTGTTGTTGTATTTGTACAAAGTCATTTAACACATAGCTCTATTAGTTCTATTTTAAGGTTGCTTATTCATGTTATTACTATGAAATGTGTTTCAGATGTTTTGGATTTGCAAATGGAGATGGCAGTTATAATGAACTGTTTATTCTGTCCATGTGAAAATGGAGATGGCAGTTATAATAAACTGTTTATTCTGTCCATGTGAAAATGGAGATGGCAGTTATAATGAACTGTTTATTCTGTCCATGTGAAAATGGAGATGGCAGTTATAATGAACTGTTTATTCTGTCCATGTAAAAATGGAGATGGCAGTTATAATGAACTGTTTATTCTGTCCATGTAAAAATGGAGATGGCAGTTTTAATAAACTGTTTATTCTGTCCATGTAAAAATGGAGATGGCAGTTATAATGAACTGTTTATTCTGTCCATGTGAAAATGGAGATGGCAGTTATAATGAACTGTTTATTCTGTCCATGTAAAAATGGAGATGGCAGTTATAATGAACTGTTTATTCTGTCCATGTAAAAATGGAGATGGCAGTTATAATAAACTGTTTATTCTGTCCATGTGAAAATGGAGATGGCAGTTATAATGAACTGTTTATTCTGTCCATGTAAAAATGGAGATGGCTGTTATAATGAACTGTTTATTCTGTCCATGTAAAAATGGAGATGGCAGTTATAATGAACTGTTTATTCTGTCCATGTAAAAATGGAGATGGCAGTTATAATGAACTGTTTATTCTGTCCATGTGAAAATGGAGATGGCAGTTATAATGAACTGTTTATTCTGTCCATGTAAAAATGGAGATGGCAGTTACAATGAACTGTTTATTCTGTCCATGTAAAAATGGAGATGGCAGTTATATCTCCAGTAAGCTGTTGTATTTGTACTAAGTCATTTAACACATAGCTCTATCAGTTCTATTTTAAGGTTGCTTATTACACTGAAATGTGTTTCAGATGTTTTGGATTTGCAAATGGAGATACCAGTTATATAGAGGATCTTACATGAGTGACTGTGTATTATTGATTTTAATAAACAAGTTGGATAAAATGATAGGATACGAGGCTCTTGCCGATTATTCTATCTTTTTATCCAACGAGTTTCTTAAAGTCAATAACACACAGTCACGAATGTAAGATTCTGTTTATCACATAACCCACCTACGACGTGATAGTTTCACTTTAATGTTGTCAATTTTCCTTATTTACGGCGGCAATTTGTAACGCAAATCATGACGTCTTTTTGTTGTTTACACAACGTCGCTACGTTACGCGGTTGTAAATGCGTTCGCCTTACAAATAATGCGACACCCTAAACCAAATTTAACGTTACTAACGTTCAATTTCAAATAATGATAAATAATTAAGGCGTCTGAACGTACCTTATGATATACCAT
The DNA here is from genome assembly GCA_037043455.1 of Cyrtodaria siliqua. Taxonomy (NCBI): domain Eukaryota; kingdom Metazoa; phylum Mollusca; class Bivalvia; order Adapedonta; family Hiatellidae; genus Cyrtodaria; species Cyrtodaria siliqua. Next base: position 46,726 of record JAWPHD010007873.1, on the reverse strand, counting down.
GAAAACAATTGGTATTAACAGTTTTAACGTATACAAACAGTGATTCGGTCCTCATTTGCATCTGTAATACACTAGTGTATTGCGAGAAATAAGTCGTGGCTTTACTGCACTCCCAGACGCCATATTATGTGATAAAATGAACTGTTTATTCTGTCCATGTAAAAATGGAATATCCATGTGCTTCAACCAGTGGTACCACCAGTATCCCCAAAAATGTGAATCTAGTGGGGAGCGGGATATGGAAATTATAACAATCATAATGGATTTATAAAGTATTTTTTTTACATGGATTTTGAAACAAGATACCAGTACATAGCTAATATGCAAATCAGTCCCAATAGCCTTGGCCTGGTCTTGATGTGAGTGGAAACAGTTGGCAGTGGAAACCCACGTGTCCGAATAGGCATCACGACCTTACCTTCTCACTTACAGTGCTACATTGGGTAATCAAGTCCATGTTTCAATGGTCTATGTTGTCTAAAACAATGGTATAATGCTAAACATGTTTCATGGCATTTGCCATGTACTGGCGGCGTTTAAAACCTCATAAATGTGAATCCGTTCTTAAATACAGAATGGAGAGCAAGTTATCTGGAAGTAATATTCATCTGTGTGACACTGCTATCATGTGACAAATCCAAGAATAGAAACTTTATTGATATGTAAGGCCATAAAAAATTAATTACCTGGTTCTCAGGCCCGCCTGCATGTCTTTTTTTGGTGCCGCATTGCCGATTTTATCTCAAAAGTAATAAAATAAAAATTGGAAATGCGCTACCGAAATTTCAAAAAAAAAGTTCCGCATCCAAGTTCGTTCCGGTTTTTACATGCAACTACCTCAGGGGAATCCCCTTGTGGGTAGACTTGTGGGCCGACTATCTGCCGCTCTGCTCGCTAGCTTGTGAGTGTTGCAGTCGTACGGGTAGCAATCTAGGAGTCTGACGCTTGAGACGCTTGGAACTAGTAGGTGCTACAGAACAGGCGATTTATTCAAGCGTCTAATCGACAAAGTCTCACAACAACATGCAATAGTTCATGCGTGATCTAATACAAATATACGGACTTATTGTGATTGGAAGAAGCATAAGTCGGGAAGAAATGATAAGGTAATGATCGACAATAGAGATGAGCTGATCCAACTGGTTATTGCACATGTATTTCGAGATATTTTGCATCAATACATGTATTGGAATTAAAAGTTTGGATAAAAAAAAATCGCCCGCGTGTCTGTTGACCACTATTAAATTGTAAAAAAAATTGCGCCGCCCACATCTCTTCTCAGAAAAAGTGGCCTGAGAACCAGGTAATTAATTTTTTGTGGCCTAATGAATAGAATTTTTAAAATGATTGTCAGTGACAATTTCTGCACAACTTAGCAACTTAAATTAAGGAAAGATGAGAGAGTTTTTTCAAAAGTCAGGCTTAGGAAGCATCCTTTACCATTAATAGTTCTGCATGTGTTATACATGATACAGCTTTTATATTTATTTGCAGGGAAAATTCACTCTGTCCATGAATGAGCGATTTAAAGTCGATGGTGGATACAGAGGTATGTCATATTGTTGATTAATACATAGTATTTTTGTTTATGCTAGCTTGTTTAGGAGTGGCCTCGGTAGGTTTTGGAATGAGGCATTAATTGGGCTTTGGAGATACAAACCTTTGCCAAAAATGGGTTCTATCGGTGGCGGAGGCGTGTCTCTTGGTGGCAGAGGTATGTCTCGGTGGCATGTCTCAGTGGCGGAGGCATGTCTTGGTGGTGGAGGCATCTCTCCCAATGGCAGAGGCATATCTGTTGAAAATGACATATTATCTCCCTCTGAGGCTTCTATCCCAATATAACCTGACGGGTCGTAAAACCTATTTCATTTCATTTCTAGCTTGTTAGAAAGAAAATGTCTGTGTGTGGTACTAACAGGGTTTAACAGAGGTATTAACAATCTTTCAGTGCTCTGTGTTATGGTGCTGCCATACTGGATACCACGCAGCAGACACATGACATGATACCCCACCCAGTCACATTATACTGACATTGGCCAACAATACATAGCACTACTGCATCGTTTATTATCCTTTCAGGGATAATTGATCTGATCTTGACAGGCAAGGGACTGCATCGTTTATTATCCTTTCAGGGATAATTGATCTGATCTTGACAGGCAAGGGAACGTGGATGGGATTTTTGACACGTGAAACCATGGAAAAGGCGCAGAGCTTCGAAGAGGCGAAGGATTTACTCTCTAATACATTGATGATTGCACCTGCATATTTCATTCTGGGTGGAAATAGCTCTGGACAGGTATTACATACATTTACATAATTTATTTGCGAAACTCTTGTGAATCCTTACTTTTCCTAAATGTTTGATCTTCATTCAACTTCGCAGATACATTGCTTTTTATTTCTTCACTCTAACATGTCTAAGCAGCAAATAATTATAAAAAAAAATTGTCTGTTGCTACCTAACGGGTCTGAGATAATCTGCAAATGGTCGACCCTACTATTTTGTGTTGTTTGTTTTCGTGACTAATGACGTCTGATTCAGGTGTCAGAACAAATCTGGTCATATTCTTACACAAGAGTGCTTCAAGGTGTTTGATCTCTTGTTTAGGCCAAACAAACAAGTGTTTTGTTTTTTCCTGTAACCTGTCCCCAAACGTGGAAACGTGGCTCCATCATAAATGGAGTTTTTACGATAGAATCTGCAGCAACTCTGCAGTTCTGCAGGTTTGAGGCCCATTCTCCATATTTTATCTTGATGAAAATTGAGGATGAGCCTCAGATGTTCATTCATGTTAGATGCCATATAACCTTTCAAGTGTTGGTGTGCCGTAAAACCCAATTCAATACCTGTAACCTGACCGACCAGCTGTTTTTACTCCTGACCCCAAAACCTTTTACCTCTCCCATCAAAAAAAATAAAATTAGTGTAATGGATTCTGGTATTGAGAATGAATATTAGAGGAACTGTTTAGGAAGCTCGAGTTTTTGATTTAGAAAAGGTATAAAAAATGATTTGTTTTAACTCTTTCGCTGCCACAGTCGAAGACATTGATTTTTGCGACCAATGTCAACCCAGATCAACCTGTCCATAATGTGCATACTGATCAGGGTTTACACTGTACTCACCCAGTAAAAATGTTTTTCATAACGCTTTATATATAAAATATCACTGGAAGGTTTGAATTAAATTTTAGCAGACGCCATTTAAAATTTGGCGGCGAAAGGGTTAAACTTGTTACAAGAAACAACATTTTATTGTTTTGACCTTAAAGCTTTTAGACGTTTTTGATGCGTACATAAAAGTTGGATATGCTTCTCTACTTACATCATTCATTAACAGGCGTGTGTGATAACCAGAAATAGAGAGGTGAATGGTACAGATGTATGGAATATGACAGACAAGAACGCTGGGGGTTGGTACATACTCGAGACAAACTACGACCACTGGGAACCACCGCTGTTTCTAGACGATCGCAGGACACCAGCCAATAAATGTATGAAGAAACTGACTCAAAAGGTATGTTTTCTTCACTGAAATACCATTTACGTCAATCTTCTATGTGGAAAATAGTCTGTTAAAACGCAGTCCTCTGTACATGTATTAAACAAAAGTTCTTTCTTACTGACATTATTTTAGGAATATTAAGTTAGAGTGTGTGTTTTTTATATATCAACAATTTATATCAGTTGTATGCACTACTTCTGTTTATAGGCCATCTACATATGTGGTTGCAGTTAGGTACGGATTGTTTATGTTGAGAGTTTTTGGTGCCTTTGACTGTAAATGGGGACCTCAGATTTCCGCCTTAACTCTTGACTGGTGCAGAGGGAAAGATATCAGGAAGGGCTAGGTCTGTTTTGGGAAAAATCTATCTTAAAGTAACTAGTCTAATGAAGCAACTTGATAAGTCTATGTGAGAGTTAGAAAAAGAAAAATTACCTTTATCATATGGCTGGTATTCGTATCATCAATTATCAGAGAGAGTTCAGGTGAAGCTTCTTTTCAATAGGCACATTAGTATAACGATTGATATGCATGTCTTCCTACAGGGAGTGGGGATTCCAGGACTGTTTGATGTACTTTCATCTAAACCTGTTTTAAATAAGGTAAATACTTTTTTTGTCGTTTTATAATTATATGAAATGTTCTTTCCATAATAGGAAATTGCTTTTAACTACATTTTGTGCTTTAATGACTTTTGTCTTCATTTTTCATTGGTCCGTCAAACACTGTCACGTCTCAGCCATAACTTGAAAGTGTCGTAGGAATTTCATTAATAAAAATGAAAAAGTGTCTCACATCCGTACCTCAAAGGTCAAGGTCATACTTGGAGGTTAAAGGTCAGATTAGTTAAAATTGTGTTTCTGTCTTAACTTTGAAAGTATCAAAAATGAATTTACTGAAACTTTGCATAAATTTAATTAATCACAATGAGAAGGTGTGTCTAGCACAAAAATCAAATCCGTACCTCAAGGGTCAAGGTCACAATTGGAGGTCATGGGTCAAAATCATGTCTCAGCCATAGCTTCGAAAGTACTGAATAGATTTTGATGAAACTTTACAAAATGTAAATACAATGAGAAGGTGTGTTACGTGTAAGAATTAGGTCTGTACCTCACATAGAGATCAAATGCATCAAAATTGTGTCTTTTGGCATAACTAAAAAATTACATAAGAGAATTCCATCAACCTGCACAATTTTTTTTGAAGTATCAGAAAGTGATTTATTTGCATAATTCACTGTACCTTCCATTTACCGTTGTGTTTTACTGTTACATTTCAACAATGTAAGAATTACTATAAGAAAACCTTTTCTGGGGCATAATTATGTCATTTAACGGTGACATTTCTTGTTTTAATTAAAGATATTGAAAGTAATTTAATTAATTTCTTTAAAACATTACAGCCATCAGATATGTGTTTTTAATGTGTTGAGACTAAAGTATGATTGAATCAACTGAATTTGAAATGGATAGTAAAAAGTTATTTATTGGCTTCCCGGTCAGTCGTTATAATTAATATATTCCTGAGTCGCATGGATGGATATCATAATGTGAACTATTGTCCAAGCCTGAGTTTAGCTACTATTGACCGAGTTGAGTTACTATTGACCGAGTTGAGCTACTATTGACCAAGTTAAGTTACTATTGATCGAGTTGAGTTACTATTGACCAAGTTGAGTTACTATTCACCGAGTTGAGTTACTATTGACCAAGTTGAGTTACTATTGACCGAGTTGAGTTACTATTCAGCAAGATGAGTTACTATTGACCGAGTTGAGTTACTATTCACCGAGTTGAGTTACTATTGACCAAGTCGAGTTACTATTCACTGAGTTGAGTTACTATTGACCGAGTTGAGTTACTGTTGATCGAGTTGAGTTACTATTGACCGAGTAAGCCATTAAATAACTAAAATGATTTATTACGGTGTCAGACTGTTGAAAATCAGCCTGTTGAACACAATGCAAAATAAACTATTTTTGGAGATCAGTCACAAGTTTCATAACATTTGTTCGCTTAAATACACTTTTATTCTGTGAATTAAACACATTTGGCTCACAAACGGTCCCATATCTGGAATAAAACACCGATTCAGTTTTTCAACATTTCGCGTCATTCAGTCACAATATGCTTATTTTGAAATAAACATCTCTCAAAACCACATAGTCTGATAGATGCCAACCCTCTCTGCTCGTACTCTCCATAGAAATAGTCCTGACAAACACAGTAAAACACTTACTATTCATGACAACAGACATAAAATACTTTATTTAACAATGAAATAAAAACTAATCTTGGAAAAACACATGCAAACTAGAAACTTTGGATTTTTTTTTCATGGAACTACGACCTAGAAGTACTTCCTGACTGGTCTGACACCTTACATGATTTATTACAAGTGGTCAAATAGTCAAAACAATTTACCATTGATTTATATTTAATATAAGAGATCATGTAATAAATATTAAAAATAAATGTTATTTGGCTTTTTCTTTAATTATAAATAATAATTAATAATACACTGTTATAATGATATTAAATTCAGGGGTGTAAAATTTTCCAAAAAGCAACTTGCCGTTATTTTCAGTATTGTTATTTTGAATGCTGAAAAACACAAAGTTGTATTAAAAAACTAGAAAATGCCACTTGCCCTGCCCTCAAAATTGTTGTGTTGGTGAAGCGGGCGAGTGAAATATTACCCCCCTGTTAAAATGTTATATTATTGTACATTACAGTTGACCACATATTCAGCACTGATGCAAGTGAACTCCGGCCACCTGGAAACCTGGCTTCAATATTGTCAAGATCCATGCATTCCTTGGTAACCATAGCAACTGTTTGCCAAACAAATATGGAGGAAAGGAAATACTCAATGAATTCCATTCTGTTACGTTGCCTTGGCAACTTGTAAATCATGCTTTAAGTCATGAACATACGCATATTTGGTCACTTTTTTACTGGATAAGTGTGTGATGTACACTAAGACATTCCTAAAAGGGGTAAAGTTATGCTTTTTGACAATGCGGTAAACGGTAAGCTTTCTACATCATTTGCAGTTCGTTTCTGATTGTTGGTTATATTGCACCACAAATATATTTAAAGCTGACGTAAAATAACAAAGAAAAAAACTCAATATTTTATTGAATTTTATCACATAACATGCTGTGTGGGAGTGTAATAACACCATTCAATATTTTTGATATTCCACTAGTGGTATAACATAACGTTAATGACGTCATGGACGTCATGCTAATGTACATTTTCTGACGTAATGTGACGTTATAATTTATGTGATAAATAGAATCTAACATTCGTTCTCATTCATTATTGAATTTATTAAACTAGTTCAAAAATGATATAATGCTCGGCAAGAGCCTCGCATTATATCATTCTGCCAACACGTTTAATAAATTCATTAATGAATGAGAACTCGTGTAAGATCCTCTATATATCAATGTATATACAATCAGATTTAAAGTCAAAATAATTCTGGATTAATAATTTTAGGTCATAATTTTGATGCTTGATATCTTGATGAATAATTTAAGATTGCCGTGTGTCCCTTTAATATGAACATGTAAATGCCTTTTGTCATAAACACTAGAAACATGTGAGCACTGACAGCTTCGGCCATTTGGTATGTAGAGTTGGCATACACTAGTAGCTTGCTCAGTATTCAGATATGACCAGGGCCTAAATTCATCAAATTTTTGAGCACCAAAATTAGACTCAGACTCAAAATCTCTTTTTTTTTTGAAAACCCTATCAACACAAAAGTATGGGTAAGTATTGTGATTTTCAGACATTTTCTGTTAAATTACCTTTGAAATTACTCGTTTCTGTAAGTAAATATAGTAATTTGCTTGTAAATTGCTTTTATTTAAAATTTAAAAAAATGAGTTTTTGAGTCCGATTCTTGTGCTCAAAAGTTTGATAAATATCAGGCCAGTGCATTGTTGGGATGTGTCTACTTAAATATTTTGAAAAATGAGACTAATTGCTGCATAGGGGAAATCCGGATAAACACAAACAGAGGGTTAAATACGGACAGATTACAAGACTAAAAAGATATCTTGTGTAAAGTCACTGTTACCATCTATACGTAGATAATGAGGTATATGTGATTGATGGGACGTATAATGTGCTTGAGTGTCCATATTGACCTGTCCGTATATTCCCATATGTAGTTTAGCAAATCGGTGGTAAGCCAGTGTCACACAAGGTTACTTCAAACAAATTTCATAAAATAACTCGTACGAAGCCGAGAACTATCCAAATGAAAACGTATCCCAGCAATGTTTCTCTTTGTTTTGTGTTATCTCTGGCATATGTGGAACAATTTGGGTATCAAGCATTAATAGTGAAAACTGAACCTGCAAAAAAAACGTCTATATTTACCCGGAGTGCCCCTATATTCTAAAGTTGATAGTCTCACTCTTGTTGCATGTGCCTGTAAGCTTAGTGGTTTGCCGCTGTTGATATTTGTATATAAAACAATTTCTCTGTACAGATCTGTGTATGTTCCAGCTGATCTAGTCATATTGTTATTGCAGCCATCTCCACTTGTATCATGTAATTAAGAAGGTTGGGTATGGCTATAAATACAAGACTTTGTTGAATAATTCCTAAATCGACATGTTGACATCCGTAAGGAAGTAATACAAAGGATACTGGTACATGCATGTACATGGGAATCCAGGAACTCTGCGCTACTCTTGCTATCAAATAGATTCCTGTGTTTTTTTAACGTGTTAGAGGATAGACTCCAGTACCAGGGACCGCCCAGTTTATGACCCGTTTCGGACACGCGGCTAATGCAAGTGTCTTGCCAAAGGACACACCGAAGTAACCCAGCAGCGCCATTGAAGCTCGAACCCGTTATCTCCGAACGGTCCACCTCTTAGATAAGTGCTCGATTATATACTGAAACACAACTCAGGAATTTACACTATATATTGTATATACTGACTGGACACTTAATTCCACATAGTATTTCAAAGATGTTTAGTGAAAAAAATAAAAATTGAGTTTGTTAGAGAAAGGACACAACTGATATGTTGTAGACGTTTTAATCACAGTACACTTTGTAACAAGAAATGCATAATTGTTGAAGTTCATCTTTGAAAAATAGAGCCATTTCAGTACTGTATTTAACGTAAAGAGTTGCATCCTAAGTTTGCTCACAGTAATGAATAATGAAATGAATAATGCATACTCTGTCAATAATGAAACTTTGAAGGAATACTATTTGTTGTGTTATGTGTTGTTTAAGTCTTTTTTCTCGAAAGGAATGGTCTTAAGTAGCAGTGTACCTTTCAATTAACAGCAGCATATTGTACATAAAATATATAGCGGAAATTCCCGTTACTTTTTCGTTTCAGTAAACCTTCCAGCCTTATTAATTGTTGAATATATGCAAAAGCTCCATAATATATCATTATTATTTATATTCACATATCTCTCACTACCTACACCTATATATGAAATTAGATCTGTCAGTTTGGTCCATATTGCTACTACAAGTTCATTGAACTCATCAATTTATGGTGTTACAAAATATTATTTTTATATAGTTACCATGGTTGCATTACATTTTGTGTGTTTTATAAAATTATGTATACACTTTGTGTTAACCTTTACCCACTACATATATAGAATGGACTGTTCTTTCTTTAAATTAAGACCATTCCATTTATGTGACAAAGGGGTGTTTTGGGGGAAAATGACTTAGCAGCAGCAGGACATTGTAAACCCTGATCAGCCTGCGAATTACCCACAGGGTGATCTGGGTTTACAATGTATGCAAAGGCTATTATAGTCGTGCTTAGTGAGTTAAGGTTAAGGGTTAACCTTGATAATTAATGTAAAAAAAATATGCACTTCAAGTGGGCCTATCTATTTTTGCTACATGCTATTTTCATAGCAATTTTATTTCTATGCAGGATGTTTACATGATATTATATTCTCTTTTCCTAATTAATGTTACAGGCCTGCCAAATCTCCGGATAAAATTCAGATTCTCCGGATTTTTCATTTACTCTCCGGATCCTCGGATTTAAGTGTACAATCTCCAGATTTTCTATCAAATCGTATTTTTAAAAAATGTTCATGATTTAACAGGAATATTTTCACAGTTTATTAGTTCCTTCAGTGACATAAGTTAATAATAACATTTGCATTAGAAAATGAAAGAAAATGCTTTATTCACCTCGTAATAGGTCTAGTAGGGTCGAGGCCATCCCCACAAACCTTACAATCATTTCAATAATGTAATAATTTACAAAAAAAGTCATAATGACTCGTTAGCAGCTTCTTTAATTGGTCAACCTAAGTGAAATAGCAAGTGTGAGGTTATAGCGACTCCTTGTATGTGGACTGAAATATACAGTTGCTGTCGTGTAAGATAGTTATAATTTGTTTATGATTTATGAAGAGTTTGTATTTGCATTTACACACGTTTGTAGAATATTATGCCTATTTTCATGAAAAAAAAGTTGTGTTATTAAACCAACTCTTCCTAATGTAATTACAAAGTCCTCCCTAAAACAACCTGTTTTTGTGCATGTTGAAGTTTGCTTATCTGTTATTTTCTATAACTATCGAACAATGCATAAGTACTAATTGCATAAATAATTTAAATTTGCGCTTAAAAAAATAAGTTCGAAAACCAAATCGAGCACTCAAAGCTCCATTCAAATCTTTATGTTATGGTATACACATTACATTCCTGCTGCATTTTCCGTCCTTTTAAATTGTTTCTTTCATCATGTTCATGCAAGTGCAAACATGTTGAATATATTTCTACATAATATATTTTCAAATCACTTTAAAAAAAACTAATTTTGCTTACATGCAACTAAATTGTTAATTATATTGCACCAATAAAATATATTGTAGCATGGCATTTCTTTTGTATTTGCACGGGTGTAATTTATTCAATTGAAAATAACACCTGTTAGAATAACTGGTGTACAATAGCTATCAGATATTGGAAGTTAGAGTATGGCAGATGGATAAAATGGACATGCTACAAAACAAATAGTTTATTGTCTCATCTCATTGATTAATTTAACCCCTCAATGGGTTAGTTCCCATCTCGATGTATAAATGAATCTGCTTGATGAGACTATACTCTGTCTATTACTAAACTTATGGTAACATGAAAAAAGAATATTTAAAACTCCTAATTTTATCATCTTCTATTGTATTATATGCAAGCAAGCTTCAAGTCAAAGTCTTTCTGGATGTATAAATCAAGGTGGTGTTATTAAAATGCATGTTGGCGTTGATAAAATATACTTTAAAAATATAGATTTATTTGACAAATCTTTTTATTTTGCTATCATTCTTATTGTAATGTCATTTTTTTCTTCTTTATGTAGATCATAGCTATAAATATATGTATGAAACAATTGGTATGTTAACCTTTAACCTACTACATATATATAATGGACTGTTCTTTCTTTGAATTAAGACCATTCCATTTATGTGACAAAGGGATGTTTTGGGGGAAAATGACTGATCAGTAGTCTGTAAACTATGATCAGCCTCCGGCAAAGGTTATTATAGTCATGCTTAGTGGGCTAAATGACCCTCTAGTATCATTCTGTTATATTATGTCAACCAATCGTCCATAGGCATCTTAAACCTTGTATATACATGTTTTACTTAAAATGTTTTATTTTCTTTTTATTATAGAATTATTAAACTCTGCTACACATAATAAAATGCCTGAGTTAATAGCCAGTGGGAGCCTTGTTGTGCTCATTTGACAAAATCTGGTCTATTGATATATTTATTTTATGTATTGCTAAAACCAGTAACTTACCAAGAGGTGCAAGAGGAGAAGTTGAAATAAAGGAGCCAAAATTCTGGTAAAACTCCTATAAACCAACAAATGTTTATTCATTATGAACTGTTAAAAAATCCGTAACTATCTTACAACGTTCATTTTTGATGGTCATTTAGGTGACCTCACTAAAGCACTTCACATGATCAAAACTATAACATCCTGAATCAAATTTGAAATAACAATTATAGTTTTTCGTAATTCTTGAAAAGTTGCTAAAATACATATACTAGGTTTTGACGCCGACCGACGAAAGGCTAATTTACAATGATGAAGTTTTCCTCATCCCAGAATCTCGGTAAAATGGCTGCTGTGTCAAACTTATTTTTAGAAGGACAGTTGTAGACGTTTGTCTTGAAAACAACAAGCATTGCAGATGATCTTGACTACCTATAATACATGTAGATATATGGCATATAGTGTTAGTATTTCACTTTTATATAACAGTGTATTCACCCCGTTGTCTGTGTTATTTTTGAACATTTATTATTAAAATTGTATGAAGAAATTGACATTTGAGTATTTTGATGTTATTCCTGTTTAAGTCTACTGGATTAAGGCCAGGTGAGCTTATGGGATGACGCATGGTCTGTCCATTCATTATTATATGTCCGTAGGGACGTATTATGTCATGGCATTGTCTGGCTGTGTGTCTGTTCGTTAACTTTTACCTGTCCACCGATTGTGACTAATGACTTTGAAAGTATAAAGTCTACAACAATGATACTGTGTACACCACAGGGGGGCGGCACGGTGTTGGGATGGTGTTTTAATGGTTTGGTATAGAGTCCTAAAACCCCAAATATTGAAAACCCATATTACTAAGTATACATATTAACAAGGGGTCCGGCTCCCAAAATGCCATTCTGTGCAGAGAACATGTGTAACTGGCCAGAAAATAAAGGATTAACATGATAAGCTATTCACATAGAGCTCTATAGAGTTAATATGTATACTTAGTAATATGAGTTTTCGATATTTGGGGTTTTAGGACTCTATACCAAACCATTTAAACACCATCCCAACACCGTGCCGACCCCCTGTGGTGTACACAACTTCATCATGATCCAAGGCCCAACACTCTCAACTTCATTATACTCCCACTTTCACAAAGTGAAGTGGGGGTGCCCCCGGGCTATATAGGAATCACGCTGTCCGTAACATTCATCCCGTCGCGTAATACATAATGTCATTCTTGTCTCAAAGCATTGCGTCGCGTCTCGTTGTGTAACGCATATTTATTACTTGCATTCCTCAAACAGTTTCAAATGGGTTGTTCCCAAACTTCAAATACACATAACCACTGATGACCTTATGTCCCTCTACATCACCCATTGTTGATTGCCTAATTTATTACAGAATTATGGTCCTTTATTTGACTAATACTTTTCTCATTCTAATATTCTATAATGACCTGTAACACATTTTTTTCTCAAACTTTTCGGACTGATTGTTCACAAACTTCATATACACAAAACAACTGATAACCTTATGTCCTTCTACATCACACATTGTTGATTGCCTAATTTGTTACAGAATTCTGGTCCTTTATTTGACTTAGAATTTTTCATTCTAATATTCTATAATGTCCTGTAACACATTTTTTTCTCAAACTGGATTGTTCCCAGACTTCATATACACATAACAACTTATGACATTATGTCTCTCTACATCATACATTGTTGATACTTAATTATACCCCCACTTTCACAAAGTGAAGTGTGGGCTATATAGGAATCACATTGTCCGTAACGTCCCATCTCATCGTGTTCGCGTGACATATTTTTGTTGTTTAAACATATTTTTTTTACATCGATTGCGAAACAAGTTCTTGCAACTTAGATTAATCGCTCTCGATGGCTTCCTGGGTAAAACCAGAACTAAGCAATGTGGATTAATTATCTTGCTCAAGGATAAATAACGTGACCGCAGCAAGGATCGAACCCACGACCTCTCGATCTGGAGTTCGGCGCTCTACCACTGGACCATGCACTCCACACATTTTTGTTGTTGCGTCGCGTAACATTTTCATTACTTGCATTTCTCAAACAGTTTTGAATGGGTTGTTCCCAAACTTCATATACACATAACAACTCATGACCTTATTGCCCTCTGCATCACTCATTGTTGATTGCCTAATTTATTACAGAAGTATGGCCCTTTGTTTGACTTAGCCTTTAAGCGTGGGTATTCATCACAATTAGTGATAATTCTAGTTTATTATAGAATTATGGCCCTTTGTTTGACTCTAAGAATTTATCACTCAATAATGGACTTCATGTGGCTTTCACTTCAAAAGTTTTCCAGGATTGTTATTACATTTGACATACAGTTCACACGCGATATGATGTGTCTCTTCATCAACGTTTTTTCGATTCTGCAATTATTTTTTTTATATCATGTATATAGAAGTATGGATCTTTGTTTCTTAAAAAATTAACAATTATTTTAGATATTCATTATTCCTGAGTTTGCCCATCCTCATCAGCTTATAAACAAGCAGGCGTATTCTATCACCTTCAGTGATAGTTCTATTTGTATTCGTTATTCCCCTTGTCCTAGAACTTAACCCTGCCTTTTTTCAAATGATTGTGGCTAATAATTTTCAAAGTATTGGTTGTACAACCATGAAACTTTGCAAACATCTGCATCATGATCCAATGAATACATCTTATAAAGGCCCATAACTTTCTGATTCATTTTTAAGCTCTACTGACAGAGCTTATGTGGTGGCGAGTTGTCTGTCGCCGTCCTTTAACTTTTTCCTTCGTTTTAACAAACTTTACCGGATTGTTAATATCAATAAAAGATCGAATACATTTAAAAACCAGCCAGATCGGACCAGTTACAGCGGAGTTACGGCCCTTTAATTAGTTAAAACATGCTATATTGTGAATCTTGATAGGGCCTTCATTTTACATCTGATCTTTACCAAACTTTGCCGGACTGTTAATATCAACGAAATAATCTGAATAATTTATTTGACAGACCCCGATTCTGTCGAGGGGTTTCAACGATATCACACATTTAATAATTCTAAAACACAAATAAGTAAAGAAGGGGCATAATTCGGTTTATATGCATCACGGAGCTGTGCCAGTTGTTTTTATGAGCTCCTCTTTATGTCAGTGAATACATGTGTTATCCTTTAAAAGGGTTGCAGGCTATCGTGAAGAGTCATTGGTGTCAATACAATACAAGAGAACCCCCTCATACTGTGTTTCAGTTTCATTTGAATGTGCACCTTATATAAAGCTCACATTACGATCGGTTGAATTATTCATTAAAATGTTTGGACGGGAAATCATGAGGACTCGGGTGTACACATTATGGTGGATTTACTCGTATATAGATCGACACGCATTATTCTTCAAGGTACCCTCCAGTTCCTTTTAGGGTTTTCTGTTTCTGAGACAGGAGAGTTGAATGATTCTAAAAATAAAAATAAAAAAAAGGAATGAAGGGCATACCTCTGTTTAAATGCATAACAAAGTTATGGCACTTGTCTCTAGAAGTTCCTCTACGTGTTGTTCCGGGGTAGAATACACCCCCACCCCGCCAAAATAAATAAATAAAAAAATCTCATGTTTATCATGCTCATTCAAGGTCTTTATCATGACACATCGTATGCAAACGTGGAAACGTGGCTCCATCGTAAATGGAGTGTCTACTATTCTCCATATGTTATCTTGATGTAAAGAAATATAAAAAGATCGGACAGGGAAAGTAGCATTCAAGGAGGACAGTCGACCACAAAACACAGAAACTAAACACGCAAACAGACAAACAAGAAGGCAAAAGTAATAATAAATGCAAAGGACATCACAAACTTAAAATGGTTGACAATAGGGCTACCGCCTTGGAATGGTCAGTGGCAAAGTAGGCCCTGGGGTGGTTTAAACCGGTTCTAGAGTGCACCAAACCTCACACTTACCCTACTGTCATCCCATTAAAACAGGACAGTGTAAATAAAGAAATCCCCGCCATGATCTAATCTCTAACCAACAAGGCAGCATCAATAGGCAATATAAGTAAAACTTATTTATATATATAAATATGCTCGTGTAAATATAATACAAAAAACAATAGCATAGAAAGCCACAATGAAGGTATTCAATGACTTGGCAGAAACGAGAGCAACAAGAGAATAAACCATTAAGGACACGACAAGAAAGATCATAGACAAACATCAAACGCCACCTTCCAAAGGGCTTTAGGTAGGCGTCACCATAGGGTCCACAGCCTGTCCGGCCATCGTACAATTAAAGAGGAAAGCATAGTGGCGAACTGTAAACGGGTCCACCACCAAGCATGCAGTACGTTACAAAATGATAGGGTCATAACCTCTTTTGATAAACTTTTTAACAAGTTTAACAAAGATAGTGTGAAAGTGATCATGACCAAGAATCTTACGAAGTTTATAAATCACATCACCATAAAAGTCAGGTCGTGATAGTCCTTGTCGCAGAAGAGTCTTAAATTACTTTTATGTTTGGAAAGAAGATCAGGGTTAGGATTATAAAATTTTGCAAAGGTTTTACGAAGTTTACGGTAACCCTGATTGAGTAGCTTTTTAGTTATACAAAGATTACGAATATTAAAGACCTCAACTCGAGTACAAGCTCTTGAAAAACGAATAAGTTGAGACACATACACCCCATAAGAAGTTTCTCGGGGAACATCCCCATCCAAGTGAGGATAATTAAATGGAGGATGATCCTGGCATGTTCATTCCTGTTAGGCGCCATAAAATTATAACCTTTCATGTGTTGGTTCACCTTAAAACCCATTTCAGTTCAATTTAAATTCATGTTATCATGTACAAGGTTTCATTTAATTTCTTCAAGGTGTTACTGAGCTATAATGAGATATTGAACCTTTTGAGATATAATGAGATATTAAACCTTTCTAAAACAATAAACAAACAAAAAGGGTGCAACAGAGCTATGGCATTTGTCTCATCGAGTGCCCCGTATGTGTCAGTGAGTATATGAGTACAAATATTCTCGAATATGAGCTTAATAAATATATGGGACTAAGTTTAGTGCATATGCAAATTGAATTTGCATGACATAACACTTTGCCATTATTTGGGTCGACACCAGTTAGTCTTCATGATCGCCTCGAGTCCCTTTAACTGTGTAACATGTATTGATTTTATCAGGGACTGGAGATAGACAAATAGTTTTACAAATCTCAAAACAATGCGTATGATAACGATATAATATTAAGATGTAGATGCATAATAGTATAGCTATACTTATAAACGTTTTTACCAGGATATACTCCGATGCACGTGACCAGCCGGTTTACGCCCCTCTCGGACGGATGAGACTAGGAGAAAAATCAAAGTATCACACGGGCGAAAGTGAGACGCGAACCGGTTATCTCCGGATTCGGAATCGACCGTGCCATCCACAGGGCCACCACGGCTCCTCGGTGTATGTAGGTTTGCGGTTTACTCCATAAACTCAACGACTATACAACTTCAAAACTGGTCTGGACAAAAACTCTTAGCTACACATTTGTTTAACACTGTGTATTGACTTGTACATTTTACCTAAAGATGAATGAATGAATGGTGTTTTACGGCACGTCGACACATAAATAGGTCATATTGTGCGCAAAAACGACGAAATATAGCAACCTAAAATCAATGTAAATACACAAAGACAAAACATCAAAAAAGGGATGACATGGCAGCAATACAAACCACAAAATGTCCGTCAACGGGCATACAAACAAGCAAATATACACAGGAACACATTACAATGATCCACATAGTCTGACTTCCCCCAGGAAATCCAAAACAAGACCAACATCTATAGTAACCAACAACTCCTTCACAGTACCAACATTGCAGCACCTTTGACGTACAGGACCAAAGTCTACACAGTCAAAAAGTCTACACAGTCCAACAACCTGACCGCCAACGGCGCAAAGCAGGGCACATTCCAGCAACTGCCCAACAAATATGAATGAGTACAACGTGCATAAAGATGAACTTTTCATGATACTTCAATCAAAGCAAACACAAACAGTGTAAATTTATAAATTGCTATGTGTAGGGATACAGTTTTATGTGGAGGTGTACTGGTTCTACCCAGGAAAAGTGGGTGGTCTGCCTCCACCACAAAAAATCGACAGTCATATGTAACCTTACATGTGTTGAAAATGACGTAAAACGCCATACAACAACAATTTCATCTGAACATGTGTACCACATCACAAAGTTTACAAAGTGTTGTTGACTATTTGAATAAGCATGCTGTTTACTAGTTCATAATATCCAGAATTTTGTTCAAATTGTTAACCAACCACCACGAAGGTAAATCATCAGGGACGGCTCCTTTAATAATAATGTAAACAATACACTTCTGTTATCAAATCTGATAACATGTATGAAATATAGACAATACGAAATTGTAAACATAGGTCATATTATATGTATGTACATTAATAATATACATCACGTTTTGGACAATCAAGTTTCCAGCTATGAAGATGCTGCTATCTTACTGTCTGACAGTACTGACAGTACTGTGCCTAGCTTCTCTAGCAGTTGGCCAAAATCCCGGGGTATGTACCTATTTATTCACACACAGTAAAATACGCAATAGAGGACGTTCCAAGTTTGTTTCATTGCTTTCTTATTGGCGAGTAGAAGCTAGACAAATGAATTAAATGAAGTTTTACATACCCGTTAAATTTTAATATATAATTGATCGTCGGAATATTGAAAACATTGGTTGCTTACGTGTTTTTTCTAAACGTTTTTAACTCGACTACTCTGCAGTTCAGGGTGAGAAGGTTCTAGGCCCGTTCTCCATGTTTTATCTCGATGTACATGGAGGATGAGCCTGGCATGTTCATTCCTGTTAGGCGCCATATAACCTTTCATGTGTTGGTGGCCTTAAAACTCCAATTCAATTCAATTAACTCGACTAAAATTTATGTGTGCCGCTTATGTCTAATAGAAAATAGAAAAATGTAGAATGTTGTTATTTTTAGCTACTCAGTGTTACCCCTGAATTATACATACTCACTTCAGTATTGAACTGCCATACTCTAGGATATGTGATTAAATACTGAAAAGGGGATCCCTTGGAAGCAATTAAATACATTTAACGAGAGAGAAAAGTAGCAGGTTGAGTCTGTTACGAGACGTTACATCATAAAAGAAGGAGGGTTACTGTCAACAGAACATAATTGGACCATGCAGGCTGACCTTCGGCAGCAACTCAAGTTTCCATCTAACAGCCATGAGACCAGAAATTGTCCTTTGGTCAACCAAGACCAGGCAGATCGTCATGGTGGATTCCCTGGGAAGAGAGGATTAAGGAAACATTTGAACGAAAGCGGGACAAGTACCAACCACTTCTTGAAGAATGCCAGAAGAAAGGCTGGAGGACCTGGTGTTTCCCAGTAGAAGTTGGCTGCCGCGGCTGTCCAGGGCAGTCTCTGTGGCGGGTAATCAGAGCCCTTGGTATCAATGGCCAAACCCGGAAGAGAGCCATCTCTACCGTGGCAATGGAGACAGAACCGCTATGGTTATGGAGGAAACGGGAAGACCTCCGGACACGTTAACATCAGAGCCATTTTAGAGCATATGGAAAACCTCGCTAAGGTGACACGGGAGAGAAGCGAGACGTTAACCATTTCCAGGCTGGGGCTTGATCACCCCCGTCGGCGCACCTCTGGAGGACGTTGTGGGAAGCGCCGAAACGTCAAGTGAAGGGGACCCCACCTGATGATGGAACTGGTTGCAGTGCCACTCACTGTATTTCTTCAAATAACACTACTGATTTGTAGTCGGGGCGACTTTTTACAGCCGCCACACAGCACTAAACAAACGCTAGTGTGAATATTAATACATAATTAAAAGTGGATCCCTTGGAAGCAGCAAAAAAAAAAAAGAGAGAAAATTAGCAGACTCGGTTTTATTGAGTCTGTTCATGAGAGGTAATATAATGTGCAACACCTCTCACCCTCAACACACCCTAGCAACGGCTTAATCGATATATTGTACTTTAAAGCTACACATATTTGGCTTGATGATCTCAAAGGAGTATGAGTATTAATCAGTTCACATATTCATTAAGTTTGCAATGACTAAATAAAAGTGTATATACTGTATATTAAAATGTATACAAATAATGCTCATATTGCTGATACAATATATATTCAGGCATATTAGAATTATATTTTTATTATATGAGTACTCATTAGGGACCCACACTCCTTAATCGCAGTATTTCAAATTTTTCTTCGTAGATGCCAACTGTTCGTTTGAGATAATTTAATTGATTTTAAATAATCTTACTTTATTATCTATTTAATTGTAATTGACTAAATGTTAACCATATTGTGGCTGGGTGTAATGGGAAGGCGTGTATGCTGCTGCCTATCCCATATGGTTATATACTATGTACAATAGTGACGTGAAATACTTAACACAAGACATAGTCTTTGATATATATTTAGTAAACTTATTATCTATTGCCCCGTGTGGTTCCGGGGTCCCCGTTTGGTTACGGGGCAAAGAATAGGTCCACTGCAGATCCCGTTGGAGGGGAAGGCAGAGGGGTAGAATCCCCCCAAATTCATGTTCATTTTATCACTTCATCATGACCCCTGCATTGTTTCAGGTGCCATCTCGCTCATATCACTAGAGCCGTGGCAGAAAAACTATAACGTGGCTCCAACGTAAATGGAGTGTCTACAATAGAATTTGCAGCAACCCTGCAGTTCAGGGTGAGAAGGTTCTAGGCCCGTTTCCCATATTTTATCTCGATGTACATGCAGGATGAGCCTGGTATATTCATTCCTGTTAGGCGCCATATATTAGGCGCCGTATAACCTTTCATGTGTTGGTGCGCCTTAAAACCCCAATTCAATTCAATTCAATTCTATTATCTATTAACTCACTTTCACAAAACTAAGAAACCAGAGTAAAATGTTTAACTTCGAATTACTCTACTAATTCATATAGATAGAGACAAAAACAAGTCGTAAATTCAACAAGCAATGTACACTTTAAATTGATTCAAATAATCATTTTGACCCATTCGCAACATCTCGCACACATCTCCGAAGCGTGTCCCGAAGAATGACGGCTTGCCCGAGTTTTCACGATTGCATTTTGACCATACTACACTGTAGAGGTGGTTTGTATGTGGTTTAATAAACGATTCAGCTTTATTCACAACAATGCTACTATATCATACCGTTTTTCGTTCCAGTTCAATGACACGTGCGTGCAGGGTACATATCCCCCGCCTGCCAGGTTGGTTTACCTAAATTATACACTTTACCCCACGCTCCGCACCCACCCACTCCGCATCCTGTCCGCCTCCTCTATTTCTTTTGGTTTTGTGACTAAGACTACGGTAGTTTATTACTCTCTTGGCGTCTCTATGGAGGTCATACAAATGAATAAAACCGCTGGCGTTTTGGGGGTACATCTTATGACATTTTAACGCACTACCGTAGTTTAAAATGTACGTGTTCCCAAAAAACGTAGGATTTTGGAAGAGATAATGTCCCCAACAGTCATCGTACATCATCTTCCAGTTGATGTTAAGGGTGAAGAAAGAATAGCCTTTTTTCACAATAGATACGTATTTAATAGCAAAATGATTGTCTTATCTTACGCCATACAAGATTGTATGATGGTTGTCACATTTGTAGAAAACCGTTTGCTTACATGTCATGTTTTGAATGTTCCCATATGAGTTCATTAAACGTTTCATATTTATTCTCATTTGCATCGGTAATACATTACTATGTAATATTCTAATGGAAATGAATTG
This sequence comes from Cyrtodaria siliqua, assembly GCA_037043455.1. Lineage (NCBI taxonomy): Eukaryota > Metazoa > Mollusca > Bivalvia > Adapedonta > Hiatellidae > Cyrtodaria > Cyrtodaria siliqua. Next base: position 25,558 of record JAWPHD010007873.1, on the reverse strand, counting down.
TCTGCTGACTAAGGAACGTAGTTTCATTTTTTTTTTTTTTTTTTTTTTTAACTTTTCTTTTCAGTTAACTTACGTGTAATCACAAATGATCCGTTTTTAACTAGATCTATATATGAAAACGTTAAAAAAAGAAGACATTTCTTCTTATTTGCATGATTGCGAAAATACTGTTTTCCACTTTTTGTTTGTCGAAAATACTATTTGTTTATTATTTTCACTTTCAGCCAAAAGGTGAAGGAGTACGTTATTAACTTAGACCTTCCACCAGAACAGAGATGGACCCAGTTGGCCACAGATAAAAGACACGCGGTAAGGTCCCTGTAAGGTCTGATGTAATCGTTTTTAATTAACCATTAATGGAATTGCATCCTACAGTTTGAAATATTCATTATTTCATGAAAAGAAATAACATGAAATTATGCATATAGATCATGTGTACTTTTATGATACGTTTAATTGCTTTTTGAATATTTTTCGAAATATTGATGTCACAATCTATTATGTGAAAATGATGTGGTCGTCATATTACCTAAAACCAAAATGGTTTAAACATGTTTGACAATTTAATTAACCCATACTGTTTAGCTTTGTATCGTTATTTTAAAATATGACCCACATTCTATTAAAACATATTTTTCAGATTGCCGGCGTATTACTTGAGTTCAAAAACTTTATCAAGAATTTTGGCACCGGGGAGATAATCCGTATTCTGGATATGTTAGGGGTAAAGTAATAACCTTATGCTATGATTTTAAGTAGAAAAGTATGTGTTCAGTGTTACGATGGTGTTTAATCATTTACGAGTACAGCTCTCATCCGAGTGTTTCATCTGTAATCTTACAGATGGCGGGAGGTATACGGTACTGGTTCTACCCAGGAAAACGTGGGTGGTCTGCCACCACCACGAACAATCCACAGTCATATATTGCCTAAATCACTTAAAACAGAATTCAACCTCCTGACACAGCATATAGATATTTGTCTTAAATAATACGGTATCTAAGTGTAAGAAGGGAAGCACAAACCACCACACATATGTAGAACAACATGGGTGATTTGACATTTCATTCGCTTTCCATAATCAAACAGTCTCTTATATACTCATATACTGAAAGGAAAAAGAAACACGACGCGCGAATTTCCGGTAAATATTGTATATACTGCACACTTAATTCCATATATATTCCAAGGAAATCCCAAGACGTTTTGCAAAAAAAAAAGTTGCAATTAGTTAGAGAAAGGACACAACCCAATCATATAAAGCCCTGACACAACTGAGATGTTGTAGACGTTTTAATCACAGTACACGTTGTAACAAGAACTTTATAAATGTTGAAGTTCCTCTTTGCAAAACTGAACCAGTTCTGTACTGTATTTAACGTAAAGAGTTTGCAAAATTTTGCATTCTAAGTTTGCGCCAAACGCGTACGCTATCAATAATGAAACTATTCAGGAAATATTATTTGCTGTGTTACGTGTTGTTTCAGTCTTTTTCCGAAAGGAAAGATCTTACGTAGCCATGTACCACATTCGATTAACAGCAGCATATTGTTCATACTATATATAGCGGAAATTCCATGGTCGCGTTTCTTTTTCCTTTCAGTATATTATAGTACACCCTTTTAACATAACCATTTCAAGACATTCTTCATTAATACATGTATGTGCAAAGTTCCGTAGTGTCGCAGGAGATTACACTCCCGTTACACTACTTTTTAAGTTGTTTATTCTACCATTCAAACACCAGTAAGCTAAATCTAGTTTTCCACTGTAGCCCAGCTTAGACAGTGTCCTGCCAAATCCGTACCGAGATGAAATCAAGGGCATTGCAAACGCTTCCGGGATGGCAGTGGGTAAGTTGGACAATGTAGACAAGATATTATTCCCGGAACGTGTTTTTTCCCTATTTATTTTTAATTGATTAAAAAGGAAACACATTTGTTGCTTTTTTATTAGGTTTGAAATGCCATATTTCTTTTTTTTCTCTATCTTTTAATCCGTTCGTTTTTTTTCTGTCATTCATTCATTTTATCAGAATCATAATAACACAAACGTATACCTTCATACTCTTCTGGATCAATAGTTTTAGAACATATTCCTAATCAAAGATTGTAATCACCGATATTTGGAGATTTTAGACCGCATTATTATTATTATTATTTAAATATTATATATAAAGTAGCAATTTATTTTAAAATCAGTCAGTCATAGGTCAGTGTGATCATACAATATATATACATATACATTTGTAACAGACGTAGCAAGATTCGTACATACATATATTAACAAATATCAGATGCAAAAATAAACACAGTTAAATATTGTTTACTTCTTATTAGAGAACAAAAAACAAAAATTGCGACACGCATGAACACGTCAGCATTTCCATTTTAAATTTCACAGAGAAGGTGAATACAGATCTATAGAAATATGCCGATGTTATGGATGATGTAATTATTTTTGATTTACCTAAATTTGTAAATTTGTTTATGATTATTTACCATGCACATCGTTTGGGAATTCGGGGAACTATGCGTAGCTTGGACTTCTGTTCTATATTATTTATAATCAGTCAAAGACACCACCATGTATACAGTATACACGTTTAAATAGTTTCGTTTCGTTTCAGGTGAAATATTTATGTACAATATTTTCTACGAGTTGTTTACTGTATGCACTTCAATTGTCGCTCACGATCCAGCTGGCAAAATGTACCATGCTAGAAATTTGGACTTTGGACTATTTATGGGGTAATCTACTTCGGTTACAACTAAAAAAAAGAAGAAAACAACGGGATTTACATCACCGTTTTTTTTACCATACTAAAAGCATCAAAGCTGTCACTTTCTAATCATTGTCCTCACTTCATTTCCGCCGACCGCAGACAACAACCAGTAAGTATAGGATAGAGGCTAGAAATCTTCATCATTAAGAAACCGAAAGGGAGGGAGCGTAGCGACCGACCGCGGTTTCTTAATGGTGAAGATTTATCTTCATAGACTCTATCCGGCTTAGTGTTTACCATATGTTTTTTCTCTATATAGGTCACACTGTTCACCGCCAAGACTGCTTGTAGTAAAACCTTCAGCAATAAATGGTGGAAGTGTTTGAAAATCTGAGACAATTGATTGGTTGAAAAATTAGGGTAAACACCAAAGCTGTATAAGGGTTATATTATTGCTGAAATAGACAACTCATGCAGTTTAACAAAGCAATCTATGCCATTATTAAATAGTGCGATAAAATGTTTCCATCAATGAACAAAACAATGAGATCTTTGCTAATACATGACTGACGGATGTTGGTAAAACCATTGTATAAAGCTACGACTGACTGCTTCATTTCATCCAATATTCTGGACCTATATGTTCATTACAGATGGGATGTCCAGAACCGAACGTGGGAGTTGACAGAGGCCCTGAGACCCGCCATTGTTAATCTGGATTGGCAGAGGGGCGGTCAGACTGTCTTCAAATCCGTCAATTATGCCGGCTATGTGGGCATACTGACTGCTGTCAAACCTGTAAGTTTGCCGAGACTTGTTTCGAATTCTCACTACAGTACCATTTTGTCTTTTTTATATTCGAAATGGTTTGATTTATCACAGACATATTAATGACCAATGAAGTGTGTGTGTGTGTGTGTGTGTGTTTCTAAGAAATATCACGTGGCACCTTAACTTTTCCTTCTATCTCCTCTCTCACTGATTTTGTTGAGATTTATATTTAAAAGATTCATAGTGAAAAGCAAAATGGGATTATAATAATTTATGTTTATTTTGAAAATGAGAAATTGTATAAAAAGATGTTTAAAGTTAAAAATGTTCACATTTTTCGCTTTTGTCTTAAAAATCAAGGTTTTGACAAAGTCAAAGTTTCCGTCAAACTCCTTTTTTGCTCTTAATGTTAGAAAGGAAATTAAATTTGTGATGGGATTTGGCATGAATGAGACTTGTATCTATAAAACTCTTCATGATATGTGTATTTAAAGTTGGGAAATAATTTGTGAATTTTTTGCACTGTGCCACGTGAAATTTAGATAATTTTCGTAGTGTCCAATCTATTTGTTATTAGGTCTGTGGATGTATATTGTCATTTTACACGAAGGCTTTGTAATTTCAGCTGAAAAAGTCTTTATTATTTTTAAACGTAAATCGTTTTGTCAAAAGATGTCACAATCTGACTTTTATGTTGACGTGATTTGCAAATATTTTAACTTTTTTTTTCATACATTATTTACACGTCCTCTGACCGCTAGCATCAGTAAATGTCAATTACAGTCCGAAATGCATGAACAAATTAATGAATCCTTTTATATCCATACATAATTTCCAACCTTCCAAGTTGGTATCTTTGCCTTCACCGCTCGTTGTGTTGTGTATTGTCTTTTTCATTGCTGTTGGTTTGTGATGCAGTGCGGACATACGGTACCATTGCGTTTGGGTGCTGTGATTTCTGTATGATCGTTTTTCTCATTCATGCATGTAATTCAAATTATTATTTTTAGTAATAATACATTATCCTTTATTCGTTATTAACTGCGATTTTATTCTGTTTAGAACAAGTTTACCTATAGCATGGACGAGCGGTTCAATAAAGACGGTGGTTATCTTGGTAAGATTATAACCAACATATTGCAACATCAGTTGAATAAGCCTCTCTAAAACCTATTGCCTTTCGGTGTTTTTTTTATTTTGAAAACAGCTGAGAAAAGAAAGAAATGTAATTGGTTGAAACAATACTTATTCAAGCAATGTGGCAAACAATATGTCAAATAATACATGGAGAGAAATGTAATGAACGGTATGACTAGAGTAGTTATTTCAATAACACTTACCAGAGTAGTTATTTCAATAACACTTATCAGAGTAGTTATTTCAATAACACTTATCATACTATTTTCGATACTTTTTACAAAGTGCAACATTAATATTGATTCTTTATTAAAGCGTATGGTTTCATATCTCATTGAAGTAAAACAATATGTTATCACAGTATTAGCATTTCACACAATTCACTTCTTCGTCACATATAACTTAAAGTAGCTTGCCCGCCAACATCAGCCACATTTTACAGCATATGTACACTGTTTATAAACCTTTACTGTCGACAAGGTATATATAACTTGCATATTTTGAGCATCCAAACTCTAATGACACAATATAAACGACTTTAACCATCCAGTCCTAACCCCAAAACGGGAGCGTGGAATTAGGAGATACCAACTCAACTCATTGTACGCATATTCAATCACGTATTTTAAGAACCCGTGAAAAATCCTATACTTTTAAAAGGTACAGATACATTATTATATGACTTGAACACCTGGATAGAGTTTGATAAACGGTTTGTAGTGTAATGGTTTGTAGTGTAATGGTTTGTAGTGTAATGGTTTGTAGTGTAATGGTTTGTAGTGTAATGGTTTGTAGTGTAATGGTTTGTAGTGTAATGGTTTGTAGTGTAATGGTTTGTAGTGTAATGGTTTGTAGTGTAATGGTTTGTAGTGTAATGGTTTGTAGTGTAATGGTTTGTAGTGTAATGGTTTGTAGTGTAATGGTTTGTAGTGTAATGGTTTGTAGTGTAATGGTTTGTAGTGTAATGGTTTGTAGTGTAATGGTTTGTAGTGTAATGGTTTGTAGTGTAATGGTTTGTAGTGTAATGGTTTGTAGTGTAATGGTTTGTAGTGTAATGGTTTGTAGTGTAACGGTTTGTAGTGTAACGGTTTGTAGTGTAATGGTTTGTAGTGTAATGGTTTGTAGTGTAATGGTTTGTAGTGTAATGGTTTGTAGTGTAATGGTTTGTAGTGTAATGGTTTGTAGTGTAATGGTTTGTAGTGTAATGGTTTGTAGTGTAATGGTTTGTAGTGTAATGGTTTGTAGTGTAATGGTTTGTAGTGTAATGGTTTGTAGTGTAATGGTTTGTAGTGTAATGGTTTGTAGTGTAATGGTTTGTAGTGTAATGGTTTGTAGTGTAATGGTTTGTAGTGTAATGGTTTGTAGTGTAATGGTTTGTAGTGTAATTTTGCCGTTAATTGACGAGTTAAGTTTCTTTGACGTATGTGTATGCATCTATGAAGTGTGGGAAAACTATGTCAAATTTTACTAAATCAGGAATTCTAGAATGGATCCGAGATAGGAAAGGTAGCTGGATGGGGTTCCTTAGCAGAGAAACACTCGAGACGGCCAACAGTTTTGAAGAAGCCAGAGACAAACTCGCGAACACTCAGATGATTGCACCCGCTTACTTTATACTTGGTGGGACAAAGCCAGGAGAGGTAAATCTGGTCATTGATTTTGTAGAAGCTAGATATGTTTAATGTTTAAGCAATTTTAAGTTGTTAACCCGTCCTGCATTTACCTTTATATAAATAGTAGGTTAAGGGCTCGTCTACATACTACTTCGGTTAACTGAGCACTGTGAATGTAGAGGATTCACATTTAATTCGTGACCGTTACTTTCAATTAGTTGAATTGGGTTTTACGGCGCACCATGAATAAATATTTTAGGACCGCCCTTCAGTTACATCGAGATAAAAATGTGTAGAATGTTCCTAGAACCTTTTCACCCGTAGAATTGCAAGGCTGCTACAAATTCTATTGTAAACACTCCATTGTTTGTTGTAGCCACGGTGACTATTTTTTGCCACCACTCAACAATACATGGATCATGATGAAGACCTTTTTAACGACCTATTTAATGAACAATGACAAAATAAACACGAATTCGAGGCGAGGTGAGGACTTTGCGCCTAGATAATCAGTGGCCATATTCTTGCCCGGGAACGACACGGGTCTTACTATCAAATATCTTACCATGCTTACTATCAAATATCTTCCTACCAAATATATTTGATTATTTTACATGACAATATGATATGGTCACCATGGCACCGCCGGGTTCCTTCCTTCAAACGTATCAACTGAAATAGTGACTTGAAGCAGTAGGCCACAAGCGCAATATTCCGCAGTGATGTCTAAGTACGCTGCCATTGTACCACGCCTATTATTCATACAAGTACAGAAAACCCACATCCTTTTTGCCACTGACCGTTCCAAGGCGTTAACCCTAATTTCAACTAGTTTATGCGTGTGATGCCGCATACTCGTATTTGGCTTCTATACTCGGTTGCAAAAGAAAGTGGACACGGAGTTTTCTTTAGATTTAATTGTATAAGGTTTTTTTAGAATTAAATTGAGAAATTCCAAAATGAATATGCCATGTTTGGTACCAAAGTTTTTATCATTCCATTGCCAATATCATGTTGTCATTAGTTTTTCAATAGGTCGATGCACCCGATCTGCCAATTTATTGTTTATGCTTTGTTTATTTAATTTCCGTATTCGCCTACCAGATTTCTTATTACACAGATTTACTTTGTGTGTATATTATTTGTAATTCAGAGATACGAGAATGGTAACAAAAGAGTAGTATTAAAACTAAAAAAACATTCCATCTCTAAGATATATTAACCCTTAACCGGCTACATATATATAATGGACTGTTCTTTCTTTGAATTAAGACCATTTTATTTATGTGACAAAGTTACTCCCAGGCTGATCTGGGTTTACAATGGACGCAAAGGCTGTTATAATCGTGCTTAGCGAGTTAAGGGTTGAATTGGCATTAGGAGGCAATGTAAACATCAATGTGATTACATACCTTGTGTACCGACCAGTAGCAAAATATTTGACTTTCGTGCAAATTATATAGGTTTAGCGGATAGGATTTGTACGTTAATGGTGGTAGATCTACATGAGTTATGCTATAGGTTTCAGATTAAAGGGGGTACATCAGGATTTTTCATGAAACATCTTAAATTTTAAAAATGTTCCAATTCATGATAAAACACTTATATCAATCAAAATATAATGTTAGAACCATTGTGTTACTGTGAAAACACCATATAGCTATGATGGAATCGGACGTAAAATGCTGAAATTAACCCTGGTGCGTCACCTAGGATAGCACATATTGCTGTGAAGAATGTTTTTTTTTGGCAAATAAGGGATAAATTTTCGGCTCATTCATTATGTTTAGGCCATTCAGAATAGAAAATATTATTTTTTGTCAATTTTTAGTCGGACACCTAGACCCCATGAAAATCCTGATGTACTCCCTTTAAGATTGTTTACCAATATGTTTTCTCAATTTCCCATGTAATCTGAATGAAAATTACATGTTGATTCTCATTAGGCCAAGCCATATACTCACCATAAACTCCTAATAAATTCATGCATCCGTTTCATAATAATATTTCACGCGTTGAGTTTGAAGTGTATTATAGCATTTTAACATTTTAATAACACTTTTTAGGGATGTGTTATTACACGCAATAGAGAGGTGAATAGTACCGATATCTGGCCAATGACAGACAAGACTGCCGGCGGTTGGTACGTGTTGGAAACCAACTACGACCACTGGAAAAAACCTCTGTTTCTAGACGACAGGAGGACGCCGGCAAACAAGTGCATGCAGAAGATGACATCGACGGTCTGTTATTATCATTATCTGTTTATAAAACCTTGAAATATCAAAATATTTATATTGTTTATAATTAAAATCATTCACATTAAGTGATAAAACAGTGAAGCCATTCTATAAATGCGATAAAGTGCTATAATTGTAAAATTTATTATTTTTTGTACGCTATTAGTATAGTTACATAGAAGAAGAAGCACTTTATTTCAAAATCAGTAAGCCATAGGCCCATGTGATCATACAATATTATACATATACATTTTAACAGACGTAGCAATATCCGTATATATATGTATTAACAAATATCAGATGCAAAAATAAACACAGTTATACTGTTTACTTCATTTTAGAGAACACAAACGAAAAACAAAAATAGAAACAAACACATGAACACGTCAGAATTTCCATTTAAAATTTTACGGAGAAGGTGACTAAACATATATAAATATATCAATGTTATGATTGATGTATTATACTTAATCGTATCCATGTCATGAACATATAAGCACATACACATACGTTTCAAACACAATAAAAAAAACTGCTCTATTTGCATTTTCAAGCGTGACAAAACCACCACACACAAATATACAGGACTATGTGCAAATAAAATATTACAATATTAACATATGATCATTTGTTTTACAGAATGTTGGTTTTAAGGGATTGTTTGACGTGTTGTCATCTAGACCAGTTCTGAACAAGGTATATTTCTTTTCTTTATTGCGAAGGGGCCCAAGGGTATTTTATATTTTCAATCATTGACAAGTTTTGAACCTTTTATGTCCATTGTATAATTGCTTGCTTTTTCATAATTTGATTCATTTTCGGAATTCTTAACTAATTTGGTGTTAAATGGAGATCGACATACGGCAAAATGTTAAACAATGTTAATAGCCGGCAGTATTATAAAATAGGTTGACACAGTAACCACACTTAAAGAATATTAAAATACTTTAAACACCTGATAAAGAATCATGGCAAATTCTCATTCGAAATCTACATGTACTATGAGACCTGGTAAATTAGTTTCTTCTGCAAATTCTCATCAAATATCATTTTTGTGTTTTCGCCTATATATCTTCCAGAAATAAACCCAGTTTGGCTTTTATTTATAATCTTGCGTAGAACCGTTTTAAATATAATTACTACAGCACATGAGGCAATTTTATAAACACAATTTGTTAATGATATTGGTCTTTACTTTGTTAACACCGTCTAGGCTTGTTATCCTTCGGTATAAGTGGAATGATTCCTTCTTTATGAGAGTTCAGCATTAATGCAGTCACAGTTGATTGCCGTCACTACACAATGCCCTAGGTGTTTTCGGAATATTAAAAAAAAATCTGCCCCAAATCCATCAGAACCTGGGGAACGGTTGTTTATCATCAGTCAATGCGGTAAGAAAGCTTGTTTACATGTCCATATTTTCATTTCATCCCATCTCTCGAGTGACATATGTTTCTGTTTACAGCTGACCACTTACACGGCTCTGATGCAGGTGGACGATGGAACTTTAGAGACCTGGCTTCAGTACTGCCCTGATCCGTGCGAACCCTTCTAATTAGACAAAGTTTCCCGCGACTACTCTATTGATGCCACAATATACAAATTCCAATGGATATCATAAATCAATTAACAATTATTTTGTGTATGTGTAACTGTGAGCGACATTTAGATGTTTCCACACAAACAATGTCATAGGCTTTTGTGTTGTCGTGTTCATAGCGCGCTTAACACTACCTACTTCATGCAAATCGAATGATTATTTGCTGAGATATTGTCATGTGAATATCAAGGACAATAATCTGAAATCAACAAAAAGTCGGAGATATTTATTTAACGTTTGCACTATCTGAATTGTCATACCAAATGACATTTCTTACTTAATACATTGTATTAAATATATCAAATGTTTAGAACAGTCAATGGACATTAATAAAATATGCATTTTAGGTACAATTGGGACGATTAATATGCCAAATATGTCGATTTTCATGCCAAAATTGATTTTTAAGCAAATCTTTCAAAATCGGTGGCATCATACCTGATTGTAGTAGCGAATTTGCGCTCAAAATGCCCCCAAAATACCACTAAAATCAAATCTGAGAGTAGATAAACGCTACCAAGTCGAGTTTGAATGCTAAGGTATAATACACAAATATTCATTTTTTCACAGTATCCTATTTTAGGGGGTAGGGGAAAGATTTAGTGGTTTCATGCCTACCAAAACTGTTTCCATGCAGATTTAATTCATGAAAACATGTTGAAAAACATGCAACCCTACATGTTCATACTAAAAAAAAGATAGTTCAATTGCAAACACTTCACAAATATATTATTTTAAAGCCGAAAAAAAAAGAAACTAAAATCACTGCTGTTATAGACAAAGTAGGACTAAAAAAGCTCAAAACATGTAAAACACTATGGAAAACTTCTTTCTGAGCTTATTTTACCAATTGTTATCGGAAAAAATGTCCCTAGATACGCATCTGAGTGGGTCCTTAGTACTGCACCTATCTCTTATAGGTATGAAACCACCAGTTATTTCCCCATTGGTGCCAATGTTAAAATGTCACATATTAATGTTTTGCTGCAACTTCATCTCAAGTATGGATAATGCAGCAATGTAATTTTCATATAGAAACTAATTTTCCACTTGAAAAATCACCAGAAAAGGTAGAGTCACAAGAAATGTAAGAAAGTTCTTGTTTGTTTACTAAACATGTCAAGGGTACAGTTTTTTCATTGATAGTTGCTCACAAAGTGTTTCGAAAATGATCATCAGTGATCCAGTAAAACCTATTAATACGTTTCTTATACATACAACAATAAAATGGGCAGTTTTCCTGACTTATAATGCCCATTTCCATCAGGAGGGATTACTTTTTATTATAGGAACAACATTCGACTACACCATGTACTTGGTGGTGGTAAACCTCTTATCCGGATAGGTAATGCATGGCTTAATAAAACTACAGTAGAAAATAATACTTTATTGTTCAAATGTGACAATATCTGTATAGTACATACATGTATTTAAAATCGAGCATTTGTACACATATTTAGTAATAAATTTACCTGAATTCTACTTTACAAACAAACATATTATAAACAATATTGTATCATGACTCTCATCGCTGCGGGTTCGAATCCCACTGGGAGCTCGACTTGTAAGTGAGGAAGTGTCAATTATTACGGATGGCGGGAGGTATACAGTACTGGTTCTACCCAGGAATAAAAATCGACAGTCATACATAGCCTAAAATGTGCTGAAAAATGACGTCAAACACCAAATAAACAAAATCATATTATGAGATTATTTAACAGTGTTTAGTGCTTACTGAATTATCCCTGTACTCCCCGCGTTCGTACCCATCAGGCATTATCCTTCCGAGGTGACACCCGATTCCAAATATGGATTCTGTATACTGGTTACGAGTTAAATAAAACTTCAGTATCATACCCAACACAATAAAATTATATTGTGTAATACATGTAATTTATTATATATACAACCGTACCACAAAACATTGTCAAAGACAAACGAATCTTTTATTCAAAATACTTTTGCCGGAAGAAAACATTTTTGGCCTGAAACAGTTAATACAAAAAAACACATTTTTTACCAGCGGCAAATTAGACAATTACACTATACTTAACACAGTTCCTAAATACTCAGTCGTATAATTGTTATGATTTATTTCTAAGAAAACATATCTACTTGAAAGCGTTAGCATGTCTTCATGCGATCGGAGCAAACGATTAATATCGAAACCGAACAATAAGAATATTATTGACATATTCTTAAATGGCTACTTAGTAATTTTGATTAGTATATATGAACTTAGCATGTAGTTTGTGAAGAACTTTACCACTGCTTTTAGGTAAACTGTTGGTACAGGAACTGTGACTCTTGTCATGCTTTTTTCCCTTTTATTGCTATAAAAGAGATGTTATGCTGATCCTTTGTCCAGATACTTAGGCATATGTCATCGAGGCTTTAAAGGGACACTGTCCGTAAGTAAGCAGATATAGACTTTAGCCATAGTCTGATTTTTATTCAGTGAAATATATACACGAAAACATTAGCATAGACCCAGATAAGCCTGTAGTAATACATACGTGAGTTTGAAAAAAAAGAAGACTTTTATTTATTATTTGTACAGAATGTGGGACCCACATTATATTCAATAATGGTTAGTGTGTTATGTTTTTTAACGTTTATTTTTTTTGTGTTTTATAACACCTCTATATAGATGATAAGTTGAAGTCGGTTTTACTACAATTAACCTGTTAGTAAAAGTGCACAATTGAGAACTTTCCGCCACCGCTCCCCCACCCCCCTCCCCACCCCAGCCCCCTCCCCACTGCCCCACCCCCGTCCCCCCTCCCACCCACCCACCCCCCTCGCCTCGCCACACTGTTTTTAACTGTTAACCCGCTAAGCACGACTATAATAGCTCCCCCCGACCTCGCCTCGCCACACTGTTTTTAACTCTTAACCACCCCCCCCCCCACCCCCTCCCCCCTCGCCTCGCCACACTGGTTTTAACTCTTAACCCGCTAAGCACGACTATAATAGCCTTTGCTTCCATTGTAAACCAAGATGAGAATGCGAGTAATCCTTTGTCACATAAATGAAATGGTCTTACTTCAAAGAAAGAACGGTCCATTATATATATGTAGCGGGTTAAGACGTTTTTCTTTATATTCTACAGAAATGGTGAAACTTGTAAAAGTTACAGACATTATCTGAAGATTTCTTGGAAATGTTAAAACACTTAGGGTTCGTTTTCGTTTTGTTCTGGATTTTGCTTAGTCATCGAGTACTTGTTGTGGTTTTCTAGGCTGTTATATTCATATGTACATGAGCATCTCTGTGTTTAAACTATATCGCCTTATAATGCTGCGCAGTTTGTTGGATGATACAGCCTGGCGGGGATGTGTCCGTTTTATAAGGTAAGTGCCGTTTGGTGCACTGTTAAACCTGGTTGAACCTTCAACGGTCCTTTTGACAGTGAAGGTTTCAAGGTATTGTCGACCCTTTTTAGTTTGTGATATTTCACTCTTCAATGTATAATGCCAATTGTTGTTGTAAATTTTTATTATTATTATGATGGCTTTATTCTACGGTTGCTGCACCTTAGATTTATATCCACTTTCTGTGTCACCTTTACCACTGATGTAATAATGCTCTGCCTTTAAGACGAAATAACCGCTGCATATGGATCACTTTGTCCATCGTCTTGCGTCTGTCTGTTGTCCGTCGTCCGTTGTCAAAAAACATAAACACTGGCAATAACGTTTTCGTTTTTTCATATTTCTTCATCAAACGTTGAGTATTACATACTTCAAGCCACTAGCCACGCGACCTTACCAATAAATAAAGATCAAGTCAGAGTCAAACACCCATCTAGTTTTATTAAACAAATGCGAAAACATATAGATTTTTCCGATTTTACAGAATTGGAAAGTTAAATGACGACAACGACTCGTCACGTAGTAGATCACTAGGTATGATGCATTAATATTAGTGCTACACTATAAGAATCTATCATGGGTATACGGTGAAGATAGGGAATTTCAACCCGAGGTATAAGTGTGCCGAGGTTAACGTTTTATCTCGACCCTAGGGTGAGATGGAAATATCTAGCCCCGGTAAAATGACGGATATCCTATGCAAGAATAATGTATCCTTCAACTCTCCTGATGCAACTTAAATGTCGGTTACGTTCACTTTCCTCTATATGTACACTTTCAACCTAAAGCAAATCGTATTATTGGATAGATAACTTAAACGTTTTACCATAACATATAGTATGACATTCGGAGCACATATACTATGTTCCTAAAAAATGTCCATCATCCTAAACCATCTAATATAAGCTAAATACCTTTCCTGTCAAATGACTGTGAACAGAAACAGAGTGTCACATTATTAACGCATGTTATTTACGGTAACCGTTTTATTTGAAAATACATAAACTGGATTTATTACAAATGTAACAGCTGCATATTATTAATATTAAAAAACCTAGTTTGTCACACGACGTAATAATACAGATTATGAGCAAAACCTATTAGAATTTTCTATAATTTGACTTGTTATGTCATTCAAAAGCACTGTCTTGTATACAGTCCAATCTTCCTTTGTCTGGAGATTCTGTTGAAACACTTCTTCATCTGGGAAGGGGCGAACGGTCTCACGCACGCGATTCTTGACAGCCTCGTTTGCATGTTTGAGATAAAACTCCTTTGACAACATGATCAACTCTGCTCCACCACTTATCTGAGATCAAAATAATCATAACATAACATATATTTTAATTATAAGTCTAACCTACATACATACATACACATTACAATTACAAATATCAAAACAATATTCCAAACTGTAAATGGTAATTAACGAGGTTCTATATAGAGCTATAGAGACTATTTCAAGCTGAAGTTACGTTGTATTATACATATATACTCGGTAAAAAAAGTTTTGGACCGGTGTATATAAAGTCATATAAAAATAAAACTAGTGGACAGAATTTAAGTATCTGTTTTTAGTAACCAAGGTCTACCCTACCCGTTTAATTTGGTACCTTAAACATTAAATTCCAAACAAGATTTGATTTTAAAAAAATATCGCGAACACACAAAGGGTCTGTAAAAAATGTTGCAAAGTCCATAAAAAGTAACAGTTACGGACACGTTCGAGTAACCAATAAAAAGATTATTATTTTTTCGCAAACTTTCATTGTAAACGAAAATTAGTGTTTATTGTTGATCTATTGTGAATTATCAACTGAGATAATAAGGTTTATGGTCGAATGTCATGGCTGAGCGATCATTGTACGGGTTCGAACACTGCCATGGTCCAAAACCTTTTTTACAGAGTATATATACAATACCAATATAAAAAGGTAATATTAAACAAACTTTCGATCGATATTTAATTAAAGCAATCTGTTATGGCTAAAACGTTTATTTGAAAGTATATGTATTTTTGAAAAATACTAAAGTCTATATGTACAGTCTTTGAATCGTGTATATAGATTGTTTTAGCAGGGACTGTAGATAGACGGGGACGATTTTTCAGTGCCGTAGGTATTACGGCTAATTACGGCTAATCTACGCAAACGGGGTCGACAATTGCCGATAATTAACCTATATGGCCGGTCTTCAAACGAGAAATTAAAAGTTAAAAACATAGTATTAAGAAATTTCAAACTTTTAATACAGTCATATAGTCTTAAATTACTCAAATATTAAATCAATAATTATGATGATAATGATGAATTTTAGAAGTAAATCGTTACCAAGTGAAGGAATTCCAGCCATATTTGGAACAAAACATGTCATTACCTGGCCAAATCCACACAATTTCTAAATTAACTGCTCAAAAACATATTATTTCAAACATTTCAAAGTTTTATTACAATTTCATAGGCTAAGATAACTTAAATATTACACCAATTATTATGATAATGATGAATTTTAGAAGTAAATCGTTACCAAGTAAAGAACATCCAGCAATATTTTCAACAAAAAGCGTCTATCTACAGTCCCTGGTGTGATTAAAACTCTCTCTGAGTAGCAAGACGCATAAAATGATCAGAAAAGTTTCTCTGTGGCCATTTTGGACTTTATACTGAATCCTGGCCTTTAATACTAGTATGAATGCGTTTGACTTCATCAGTTAGTTCGTGGTGGGGGTGGCCACTGTTCTGTCCATCGGATGGAGACGGATATTGTTAACACAGAGTTTCACTTACCAAGCTCACGGCAGTATGCGAAATCTGGACGTCGCCGTGAAACTGTATAGACTCGATACCCTTAAAATATATTTAGGATTTCATGTTAGTTTGTGCACGTCATTTTCAATAGAATACAATAGAAATGTAAGATTGCATTGCATAGCATGTATGTAACTTGTTTGCATGCATATATAACGGATGGGCAGGAACAGCGAGCTATTACGAAATGCTAAAATATATTTGGTAGCTCAAAATAAAACAGTTAAACCATACTCTTGGAACATCATGTGACAAAACGAATATACACTGAACAAAAATAATAATTGGTCATCTGCATTTTATGGATGTTATTTGAAAACAAACGAGACATGAGTGTATTATAATAATGTATCGTATGAAACAATTCAATTCACATATTTGCTGAACATTTGAGAGCAAAACCCCCCTAATATTTCCAACATAACATGGGTATGAAATTCAACACCCTCGAAACCAAATGTCACAATTTTCATATGGCGTTTACTATTTGGTGAGGCCGTCATAAGCAGATTGGCACCGGGATCTCATTGACACAATGTAGCCTGGAGGTATCGTTGTGGAATGGCATTCCATGTTTGAGCGACATTTTGACTAATCGTTGCTGTGGAAGTTCTCGCACGCGATGTTTTAACAAGTTCCATACGTGTTCGATTGAATTTAGATCAATACGTTTTGCAGTCCATGGATAAACCCTGAGATGGTTGGCTTCTAGAATTTGTAGGATGGTTCTAGCAACATGACATGGTGGATATCTTCTATGGTGGCTGATATGTGCCATCTCGTATTTTCGTTATTTTGACTGAAAAATAATAACGAGCGAAAAAACGCCTGGCGAAATAACGAAAAGACGAAAAAACGCCGAGTGAAATAACGAAAAACGCCGGGCGTAAAGACGCCAAGCGAAATAACGAAAAAACGCCCGGCGAAATAACGACAAATAGTCAGAACGCCGGGCAAAAAGACAAAATCACGCGACTCGTTCTATGGAGTCCGCCTTTGCCCATCCGAGTGTCGGACGGCGACTCGAAACAATTCACAGGTGTCAGAAGATGCAGGTTGCTGAGGTGGTAAAGCGTGATCAGATACTCACACAACCTAGCATCCAACACGCTATCCTACCCAAAGTATTCACACGATATATATATATTCCTCCGAACACGCACTCCTTTCCCAGATATCCACACCTCACCAATCACGCTATCCTACCCAAAGTACTAATCCCTCCTAACATCGAGCACGCTATCCAACCAATACTATCAGTGTATCTTAACACTGAGCACGCTATCCTACCCAAGCAATTCATAGCACGCTATCCTACCCATGTAACTCACGCCTCTTAACACCAAGCAAGCTATCCTACACCAGCTACACACAACTGATATCATGCCCAAGCTACCCACATATAGCGCCGAGCACCCTATCATGCCCCAGTTGTTCCCATCTTGCACCAAGTGCGCTATCGTGCCCAGCTTCTACACATCATATCACCGAGAACGCTAGCCTACCTATCTAGGATCGAACCCGCTGGCATTCCCCAGTTATTCACAGCTCCTAACACCAAACACGCTATCATGTCCAAGCAATCAACATGTGAGGAACCGAGCAGGCTCGCTATTCTACCACAACTCCTAGCACTTGTGAGTTGTTTCTAATCGCGGTCCGATACTCGGATGAACGAAGGCGGACTCCACATGACCTGGCGGGGTTTTGTCTTTTCTCACGGCATTTTGACTGTCGTCTTTTCGCGTGGCGTTATTTCGCCCGGCGTTTTTTCGTTATTTCGCTTGGCGTTTTTTCGCCCGGCGTTATTTCGTTATTTCGTCCGGCTTTTTTTCGTCTTTTCGCTCGGCGTTTTTTCGTCTTTTCGTTATTTCACCCAGCGTCTTTTCGCCCGGCGTTATTTCGCTCGGCGTTATTTCGCGGCGAAATAACGAAAAGACGAGATGTCACACATCAGCCACCATAGTCTTCAGCTAAGGACACCTCTCTGTTTGCTGCGATATGTGGTACCAGGACTGGCTTCAAAATTTCAGTGATTTGGACAATAGACGCCATTTTGAAATTGTGACTTGGTTTTGAGGGTATTGAATTTCATACCCGTGTTATGTCAGTAAATACGTGAATTGAATCATTTCATACGATAGATTATTTAATACATTTATGTCTCGTTTGTTTTCAAGTTATATCCATAAAACCAAAGTAACTAATTACAAATTTTGTTCAGTGTACTCTGATAAGCTTTATTCAAGTTTAATTATATTATAATAATAATAATAATAATAATAAATGATTTATTTAATGATGGTAACTCAATCAATTTACAACAATTGTTCTCCCTTGAGGCCATCAAATGAAGAAACATGTAACACACACACACATGGTTATATACATACAATATTATACAAGTCCCTCTATATAAATCTTTTAAAGTTATTTTAAAGTACTTAACCAAATGCCAGCAAATTAAAATTAACTAGTATTACCTAAAAGATAGGAATAATATTTCTTTTTAAATTATTTTATCTAGTTGAACTATATAATTGTCAAATATGGTTAAATATATACTTTAACAGCCCTTTTTTTCATGAAATATAAGAAAGCAAATGACCCATGTGGTATTCATAGATTCAGTAACTGTTCCTTGTTTTCAATGTTAGCTTGATAAGGAAAACACGGGTTGTACAACTCACAAAAACATCTCTGGCGTGCATGTTTAAAACTTGCACAAACACAGGTCCTGGTTTAGCAGGAGGTGTTGGTTCTTTGGGTGGTGGTTTTTCAATTTTCGGTTTGCATCTCACAGGAAGCTGGTAGCGTTTCCGGCGTTCAAGACTACTCTTAGCCGACTAAAAACAGAAATATCATTTTTTTGAAAGCAAGATTGATTTATCAACTAGCATTCATAGTCATTGCTTTTGGCGCCTCCTCATCGCCATCTGGCGGATAACCAACATTTTTTCTCATAAATCGAGGCTTTAAGTCGTACATGCATGCTGATCTATGCTAGACGAACGTATTGGATGCTGAAAACAACTATAATGCAAATAAACAGGTCGAGAAACTCTACGAAAATCTCATTATGTATGGGTTGTGGGCGATTTTTTTTTCAAGCAAGTTTTTGCAAGGTGTTTTCCCATCAAGGGGAAACACGATGTAACGTCACACGCACCTTCGCTTGACAGTATTATATTCGCACAAAGAGCCCAAATTAAACGAGATTTCTTGGGGAAGAGTTGTTTCAATATATTTAGAGTTGTTTCAATATATTTATTATGTATAATTGTATATAGTAACAACTATTTCGAAATGGTTTTAGTGATTCACGATGTCAGTGAATTATTACTCGTATTAATGATAAGATGAAATAAAGAAACATGTTTAGACATTAGACACCACTGGATTGTTATTCTGTTGGAATATAGTATATATACAAATCTTGTTATCGTTATATATTCTGTATTTAAGATTGGATTTGATCAAAACTTTCATAGATTGTAGAGTTTAGGTCTAGTTGTGCAAGAACATTAACACGTGTCTCTACGTCATGACGGCTTGATGTCAATGACGTCACAATGTTATTAAAAACCGTTTTTTTCACTGACCGCATTTACTATAAAATCAATCAGTGTCTGTCTCAGTCAACGCTGACAGTTTTAACAACATGACGTCATCCAAAATGGCCACATCACTGACCGTTGTGACGTCATGACGTTTTCTAATTTGGAAAGCCCATGTTTGACCAGGTTCTGATCAAAATCTATTCATTCATAACAAGTGTGAAGCTCCAGATTATCTGAGTCATGTGTCAAGCTCCAGATTATCTGAGTTTTCATTCATAACAAGTGTCAAGCTCCAAATTATCTGAGTTTTTATTCATAACAAGTGTCAAGCTCCAGATTATCTGAGTTTTTATTCATAACACGTGTCAAGCTCCAGATTATCTGAGTTTTTATTCATAATGACAAATGTTTAAACCGAGTTGCATTTTGTTTAATGTTTATTTTTATTTGCATGCATATTTTAAGAAATGTTTTTATGTCCATTTTCAAAAAATATTATGGAGTCTATTCATTTTCTCAGTAATGTTTGGTGAATTCGGTCACTGTACTTACAAAAAGATTTAATGTTTTGTTTGTAAACATGTATTTCGAAATCGATTAAATCATGAAACTGCACATGGCTGTGGCATTTTAACCTACTTCGTCCAGCTAGGTTCTGTTCTGTTTCTTGTTGTTGTTTTTTATCAAAATTATGGCCACTTTTATCCTTGTATTTACTTATAGTCAATTTCAATTTTTTCTTCCACCTATAACTTTGTATTTTTTTTATTAGTAAATACTACAGTAAAGTTTATTTTCAATGTGTGGGACAGAAATAGGGAAGTTGAATCAATGGGTAGTGCCTCTTGTTAAGTTATTTGTCCCTGCAGCAGAAGGCGTTTTCTAGGTTACGCCACTAGTTCAAAACCAGTTGCATCAGACTAGACACATCAGAGTTATCTAGCCTTTAATTTAAAATTATTATTTTTCCTATAGGCCTTAGACTATTCAAGCCAGTAGATCGATCCAGGCAGGCCCTCTTGTGCATCTTGTTCCCGGAAGACTACTTAATACACGCCACTCTGTAAATGACATAATTTTAGACATGGAGAGGTCATCTTGAGTGACAGCTTGACCATACAACACAAATCTGTCTATCCATCAGCAATTTCATAAAATAATATTCTAGTCTAGATTTGAAACAGTTTAATTACAATTGATCACAATATTATATATTTGGAATGGATCGACTCTCTAAGATTTTTGTAGGTCGCCCAAGATCGTCAATTTTGGCTAAAACTATGTCATATTTATTGAACTGTTAAATGTCCAGCAATCGCGCAAACATACATTCTTTAAGTTTCCTATCAAACCTTGCATTCTCAGTACTTTGATTATCGTTAATAAACGCCACATCATAATCTAGTAGTGAACATATCTTCAATTTAACCATTTCAGTTGTTGTTTGGCGACTGGATACACTTACTTCCGACTTCTGAGGTTTATATGTAATGAGATTTATTATTAATGTATTGCGACAATCTTACAGATAACGGAAACGGAAGAAACCGTTACCATTTCACGCATTAGCTTATCTCAAGCTCAAATACCGATGCTATCGAAACACACTAGCTATTTTAAAAATTAAATTAAATATGTAATTTTAAAACGTGTATGGGTGTATATTCCCGTTTATTACTTACAAAATGAGCTTTGTTCGTCTTCGGATTTTGGCTATACGTGTCTTTAGAAAACGTCTTCATATGCGTTTCTCTATCGCCACCTGTTTGATTGGTCGCCTGTAAATATCCGTGGGCGAATAACTCATTATTCATTTAAACAGAATCAGAAGGAAATTTGTTTCAATACTAATGAACATGATAAAGATAAAACATATTTAGATAACCCTTTACACGTGAACGTCCTAATTAGTTCATACCTGCCAGGAAATCGTGACAAAAGTCATGGGGCATCTTACAAACAAGAGGCCCAAGAGGGCCTGTGGACGCTCTACTGGCTAATATGTCTCTTATGACATTAATGAAGCAAGTGACTATCGTCTTAAAGAGGCAAAAATATAGCCATTACTGGTCCGATCTGGCTGGTTTTCCAAGTTAATAAAAATCAAAAAAAATCAAACAATTAAAAATCAAAAACAATTTTTTTAAAAAAAACAAACAATATAAATTAAAAAAATAAATAAATAAAAACACCATTTGAACAATCTTAGTAGAGGACCATAAGCTGATGCTACATGTAATACATGAGAGCTCTGTGCCATGTGGTTCCAGAGAAGAAGATTTTTTAAGTTTTTCCCTATACAAGCCTATGTAAAACTGTGACCCCCGGGATGGGGCCAAATGTGACCCCTGGGTCACCATTTGAACAAACTTGGTAGAGGACCACAAGCTTATAGCAAATGCAAAATATTAAACCTCTGGCTCTTGCAGTTTCAGAGAAGAAGATTTTTTAAGTTTTTCCGTATACATGTCTATGTAAAACATGTGACCCTCGGGGCGGGGCCAAATGTGACCCGAGGGTCACCATTTGAACAAACTTGGTAAAGGACCATAAGCTTATAGTAAATGCAAAATATCAAACCTCTGGCTGTTGTAGTTTCCGAGAAGAAGATTTAAAAAACAAAAATCCTATATAAGTCTATGTAAAACTGTGACCCCCGGGGCGGGAACAAATTTGACCCCAGGGTCACCATTTGAACAAACTTAGTAGAGGACCATAATCTGATGCTACATGTAATACATGAGAGCTCTGTGCCTTGTGGTTTCAGAGAAGAAGATTTTTTAAAGTTTTTCCTATATGTCTATATGAAAAACATGCAAAACCTCAATATACAAACTTTGGACCCCCGGGGCACAGCCATTTTTGACCCCGGGGACTTTATTTGAACAATCTTGATAGTATTGGCCTTGACGATCATTTTAAAAGAAAAACTGTTGAAATCTGTCCAGCGGTTCTGGAGAAGAAGATTTTTTAAGGTTTCGACTATATATGGTAATGGCAGCCATCTTGGATGTAGCGCTGACCTAATTTTAACAAATCTAAAAAGCATTTATCTAAGGATCATCCATGTGAAGTTTGGTCAAAATTAACCAAGCGGTTTCTGAGGAGAAGTCGTTTGAAGAAAAGTTAACGGACGACAGACGACAGACAGACAGACAGACGACGGACGACAGACAACACACCATCCCATAAGCTCTGCTGGCCCTTGGCCAGTAGAGCTAAAAAACCAGAATGGACTATGTCACAAAGTGTAAATAGTCGACAACTCCCTTATTTGTTTTTCAATTTATATACCATAAAATAGCACATTCTCGACATCAGTAATAGTAAACACGACAGAATCCATACCTGTTCTTCCACTTCAGCCTCTGCAGATTTCTTGCGCTTTCTTTGCAATCCAGAGTCTACTTTTGGTGCTGTACGAAAATAGAAAAAATCACGACCGGTAATTATACGTAGTTTTCATAGAACAATGCAAATGCAGTAGTTAATTCAGTCACCTCTTCTAGAAAAGGACGTATAGTACATGCAGCAGCAACTATCACTTTTGGCAGTTTCCATTTGTGTCAACCCTCATACACCCTCATACATTATGTATGATAGCAAGTTAAAGGAAAACCTATGCGAACGTATTATCTTCAGCGTACCTTCATGTCGTTCCTTTAAAATTTGTGTGTGAGACTAAACAAATTGTGTTTTGTATAAGACATATTGCACATGTTTTATAGTGTGACACAAGGTCAGACAGATATGTGGATTAAGCATTTGTGTTTGAATGGTGTTTTAAGTCATTTTTAGCACATGTTAGACTACATATACTGAGCAACTCTTCTAACTAGACTATTTTTATTTTGCAATATTTTTTTTATTTTAAGTCGTACACAGTTAAAATGTATTACTCATACATTCGACCATTCACTCTGTATATGTGTAAAGAAAAACCGGGTCGATAGCTGTCACATTACCTCACACGAAATGCATGTGCGTTTTGTGAAAATTTGCTTTTTTGAATTGTCTCCTGCTAATTTTTTATTTTTATAATCGAATTGTTATAGCCAAACGATATCCACACAATAAAAACACAATATTTTAAAAATGCGAAGACTAAATATGGAAGAACGAGCGCAAGCAATAGGCATGGTCCAGGCTGGGATGTCTCACTATCAGGTATTGTAATTATTTGACTTACTTTTACGTACTGTTTGTGACTTTCGAATTGCCCGCTCGATTTGGAAAAAATGAAATTGTGATTTTAAATTTCAATAAATTTTATTGACAATAAATTTTATTGAAATTACGGAATAAAATGTGAAACATGTTAATGTTGTTGTCTGTACAATTTCAGATAATTTCACTCAGTAATAAATATTATAGAGCCGATTATATACGTAGTCTAGTTAGAAGAGTTGCTCAGTATATAATGGTCGATGTTTTTTTTATGATAAAGGAAGACCACCCGATTTTTCCTAGAACCAATACTGTATACCTCCCAACATCCGTCAATATCGACACTCTCACTTGACCAGTGGGATTCGGTAAGAGGCGATAACATTTTAGTCGCAGAGTCTTTACTATTCCGGCCACAGATGCGCTGTGGTTACCAACGTAAAAGGCGGAGTAAATACTGCTGGCCACCTGGAAGCACTATGGTTGTCATACAACCATCATGTTTTAGTTTTACATTGAATATGGAAATGCACGAAAAAAGGCCTCATGATACGTACGTACGATTTACACTTAAACCGCTACATATATATAATGGACTGTTCTTTCTTTGCATTAAGACCATTCCATTTATGTGACAAAGGTGATGTTTTGCGGGGAAATGGCTGATCAGCAGCCGGACATTGTACTCGCATGCTGATCTGGGTTACAATGGGCGCAAAGGCTATTATAGACGTCCTTAGCGGGTTAAGGCTTAATTATTGTTAATGAATGGTGTGGAAAACAATACGACTTGGATAGTTGTATGAACCGTTAGTAATTGCTAATTTGATGATGCTTTAAGGCTCCAATTGAACCAGCCGAGTCGCTGACATTTCCAGACCAAGCATTTCCATTAAAAATAATTAAATTAAAGGAAACATGCGACTTAATTTAATGCATACATACGAATATTTCATATAAATTTGAAGCACATAACGAGTGTTATTATTTGTATTTGGATTGACACCAATCACTCTCCCAGATCGCCTCCAACTCTATTTAAATGATTTAAAAAGTGCTGGTGCAAAATACAACTTACTATACACAATTGCTTGTATCTTCGGACTTGAGAACACAGTGTCGTCAACTTTAGGCTTAGTGTACCCCGACTTGGCAGTAACACCCTTTAACTTTTTCAGGACCTGACACGAACCCTGAACAGAGATATATTATCATTATTATTATACTTATTGCAGTAGTAGTAGGAGTAGTACTAGTAGTAGTAGAAGTAGTAGTAGTAGTAGTAGTAGTGGTAGTAATAGTAGTAGTAGTAGTAGTAGTAGTAGTAGCAAAAGCAGCAGCAGCAGTAGTAGTGGGAGTAGTAGTAGTAGTAGTAGTAGTAGTAGGAACTACATATTTACAACTAAGCGTTTATAATTGCATGTTTACATCTGCAAGTTTGCAAGAACAATAAAATATTTACAAGCACATGTTAACAATTACATGTTTATACATTTGTACATGGAATGATACATTACGGTGTACTTGATATGGTTTTCCTTTAGGGCCATTGGTACCCGATCGC
>JAWPHD010007872.1:0-122515 GCA_037043455.1 Cyrtodaria siliqua | reverse complement strand
AATCTTACGAAGTTTATAAATCACATCACCATAGAAGTCAGGTTGCGATAGTCCTTGTCGCAGAAGAGTCTTTAAATTACTTTTATATTTGAAAAGAAGATCAGGGTTACGATAATAAAATGTTGCAAAGGTTTTACGAAGTTTATGGTAATGGTAACCCTGATTGAGTAGCTTTTTAGTTATACAAAGATTGCGGATATTAAAGTCCTCAACTCGAGTACAAGCTCTGGAAAAACGAATAAGTTGAGACACATACACCCCAATATCAAAATTAAAATCATCTCTCTTGTCATAGATTTTGCTAATTATTTCACCATTTTCAATCGAGAGATCTAAATCAAGAAAAGAAGCGTTATTATCAGATATATTATCTTTGTTAAGCTGAAGTTCTTTAGGATAAATAGTATTAACCATAGTTGGGAAGAAAGGGTTGTCAATGTTCAATATGTCATCCAGATACCGAGAGGTGTCATTAAAGGCTTCAATAACATCTGCCTGGGTATCTGGTGAAAGACTCAACATGAAATCTCATTTCATAGCAAAATAAAAACAAATCTGCTACATGTGGTGCACAGTTTGTACCCATTGGGATACCAACAATTTGTCTATAAACGGTGGTTCCATACATAAAATATTATCTAATAGGAAGATGAGTGCTTCACAAACTTCATAGCAAGTCCACATAGTATAATTGTCTAAACTACCGTTAGTAAAAAAAAGCTTCAATATTATTACATGCCAAAAATGTAGTTTTTTCTCTAGCAAATGTTTTTTCAATAAGAGAAATTAGCTTTCTTTAATACGGTGATGTGGTAAGGTTGTATATAGTGTAGAGAAGTCATAAGTGCTTATTGATGATTTTTTTTTTATCAAGAATGTCTCCTGAACTTTTTATAGACCAAAATAAATTAATCCCAGAGTTTTCATAAGTTTTATCACAATATAGTTAAACGTGATCTTTAACGGCAGTAAGACAAGAAGTTAAAAGTTTGGAGATGTTTGTTGTGGTGCAGGCACTAGAATTCGAAATAAAGCAGTTGACGAACGCCCATTTAAACAATATGCACCAGTGTTATGCTACCACTGGTGGAATGATAGTTGAAGCACGCCCATTTCAACAATATGCACCAATGTTATGCTACCACTGTGGAATGAAAGTTGACGCTCGCCCATTTAAACAATATGCACCAGTGTTATGCTACCACTGGTGGAATGATAGTTGACGCACGCCCATTTCAACAATATGCACCAGTGTTATGCTACCACTGTGGAAAGTTAGTTGACGCACGCCCATTTCAACAATATGCACCAAATTATGCTACCACTGGTGGAATGATAGTTTAAGTGGAGTGCGTGGTCCAGTGATAGAGCGCCGAATTCCTGATCGAGAGGCTAACACTGTGTAATGGAAGTTGACGCACGCCCATTTCAACAATATGCACCAGTGTTATGCTACCACTGGTTGAATGTTAGTTGACACCCCCCCCCCCCCCCCCAACCCTCTCTCCCATGTCAACAATAATCACGAACGTTATGCTACCACTGTGGAATGGAAGTTGACGTTCTCCCATTTAAACAGTATGCGCCAGTGTTATGCTACTACTGGTGGAATGATAGTTGACACACGCCCATTTAAACAATATGCACCAATGTTATGCTACCACTGGTGACATGGAAGTTGACGCACGCCCATTTTAGGTCTAAAGTGTGATACAATTTGGAAGTATAAACACTCCTATTCCATCAATATGTGGGAATGGTAGTATAAACAAGTTTATATATCACCAATCTGCTCCACTGTTATGGTATCACCGGTGAAATGGTAGTAAAACACGCCCATTTCAACAACATGCACCAACTTTATACTACTGCTGGTTGAATGGTAGTAAAAGCACGTCCATTTGAGGTAAAACATAACTGTAAAACGTAAACAGTTGTTACATGTACTTTATTTTATTCTAACTAGATATACAATCAAACATAAAAGCAGCATCATATACGTATTTCTCTACGTAGTTTTTCTTTATTAGATAAGATTAGTGTGTTGCATTGGTTGGATCTGGCATTTTGATATCTCAAATCAAATTCTTGTTTTAAAAATGTATACCGTGACCGGCTGTGTATATGTCGATCATTTCGATAGTTAATGCAAGTTTGAATATAACAAATGTTTTTTAAAAACACGTTTATCACAGTAATATCACAAAAGTACGTCATCAAAGTTTGATTTAGGACTTGTTGGTAATCCTCCTATGTCCGTTCGTATCAGCGCATTCCGCCATTTCACACAACAACGTAGGGGTGTAACGTTGAAGAAACTGTTTGAAAAATCTTCCATTGTCCGCCTTTATTGCCGTGATACACTAGAATTAAAAACATGCAAATTAGCGAAAACAGTACTAAATGACCTCGAATATTAATATTTCATTATTAAATAAAGAATACATCTATTTCAAGCCAGCAATAGAATACGGATTTTGACGGTGAAATAAAATTGACTTATGTTTCCTTTTTCTTCAGTCGTATGCCGGAATTTTTTTTAATTAAAAATATATACCTAAAATATATATACCTTAAACATATACCTTAAAGAAGAAAATCAGTAGATGATACTTATTTCGGTGTTATTATGTAGTGATTTAAGCCGTTCTTGGACATTCTCAACAACAAAAAACACACTTTTCTGAAGGCTGGTCATAAGTTTATATCATTGGATTAAAAATAAATTCCTAGAAAACAAGTCAAAAAGATATATAGGGTCCTATAGAAACCACAGCGTCCGAACGCAATGGCATCGTAGGTCCGCACTGTACTGCAAACAAGGACTTGAAACTACAATGAAAGAGACAAAAAACAACAGAAAGGGTGGTGAAGACAGGGTTACCGACTTGGAACGGTCAGTAGGCAATAAGACCTACTGGTTAGCTTGAATCGATTTTATATGCGCACAATCCTCGCTATTATCCTGTCTTCGTGTTGATTTTAAAATCGCGCAAGTACTTTGGCAGTTAGGATTGGTAAAAGGTTGCAATTTCACCACAGTGAGAATAAGACGTCGAAAATGTCTCTCTGTCTGCACACACTTTTTGTGTAAGGCATAACAAGAAATAAACACTAATTGTTTGATATGTACTTTGGAAAATAAATCAATGAAATAGAACATGTTAATCATTTTAAACCGGTCTGTCTGTAGGCCATTTTAGAACATGTGTGTTCAAACAGTGTTAAAGCGCCAATGATGAATGTATACCGTTGTCAATTCATGCATTAGATATAAATCAACATTAATACAGCCCATACAAAAAAAATAATAATAAAATCAAAAAAAATCGACCGTCATATATAACCTTACATGCGTTGAAAACGACGTAAAACACCATACAAACAAACAAAACCAAACAAGTAGGTGTAAAAGCCTAACAGTAAATGTGCATTCACAGAACACTGTCAGCCAAAAACACGCCTTTAAAACAAACAACATCAATAAAAGCAAAGTATGCGACACCACAAACAGGCAAGAGTTGACAATATGAGTACCGCTTCTTACCGGTCAGTGGCAAAAAGGCCACTGGAACGGGTAGGGGTTAAATCAGGTTCTAGGGTCACCAAACCCCATTCTTAACGTTTACTCTACCCGTAAGTTCATATGTGGGCCGTAAGCAAGGGACCGGAGTGTCCATCCAAGTTGAGATGTTCATAAATGACATTTTCATAACAAATGTATGCAGAACTCGTTGAGAGCTGTACTAATGCTTCTCTGAGGTTATTTATGTTTGTACATGCCGATGACGGTGATGTATTTGCTTCATCCCCACCTTTTAAGAGACGTTGATAAATGGTATTCAATTATATTATTAACATTTATGTTCGTTGTAGCCGTTCAATTAATCGAATTTCTTTTGTATATGGTTGTTGTTGTTGTTTTTGTTGTTGTTGAATTGTGACTTACGTCATTTTCAGCACAGTTTAGACTATATATGATAGACGATTGTTTAGTGGTGGAGCCAGATAACCCGCTTTTTCCTGGGTAGAACCAGTACTATATACCTCCTGCCATCCGTGAGTAGTATGGTAACGAAGACATAACGATCTATCGTTCTAAATGTCGAACAAAACATGTAACATTCCCAGAATCAATAAATTAACAGTGAATGCAATTATATCAAACTTGCTATGCGTACAACAGCAAATATGCTGATCACCTAGGAGGAATGCCGTAACTAATGACGCAAGCGGTCTGATCTTTGCATGCCTGTGTATGATATTAGAATAAGTTATAACTAATATTATGTTTAAACAAAAATACAGCATGAAAATAAAGGCTGCGAATCGTAACTTTGAAGCGGTAGTTTTTACATGTAAACAAGCTTTTAACAAAACCCTCACCTCGGCTCTAAACATATTTGGTAGATTCTGGCATAACGTCAATAACGGTCTTTGAATCTTTTCCTGAAACCAAAAAGGTTATACATTGAAAATATATGTACGAATATCTGGCTTGAATGAAACTCCTAACGCCCCAATATTAATTGGGGATATTTTTTTGAAATTATTCCAACACTATTGCACAAACAATTATTCGAATTATTTTCGGTTGAGCTATTTTTAAGATTGGTGTGTACAACTCGATTTGTTCATTAAAATGACCGATGTTAATGTAAATCTATTATAATTCGAATTTGTATACTACTAGGTGTTAACAATTCCTGTAAGTATTAGTTTCTAATTCATGTTTAAAGCTGCATACTAGAACCTGCTTCGCTTATTTCAAAGCATTTCAAAACAGATTGGTATATAACTGTGTAATAATCATCAGCTAACAAAAGTTAATAATAAACATATTCACGATATAAGCACTGCTAAGGCTTAATAAGAACTACATTAATGTTTAACGGATGAATACCGTGCTTCGTGATTGGCAACTGGTATTCTTTCACTCATTTCCGCAATTAATTATTGATTCAGGACTGGCAACTGTTATTTTTCACTCCTTTCCGCAATAAGGTATTGGAAAGCGTGATTATATGTTACCGTCCGACTAATAAACAATAATTGCAAACGTGTGTTTATCGATGCTCTTTGCACGGCAGAATATGCTAATTAAAACGTATAATGAAACAGCTGACGAAGTATTCGGAAGCTTATAACTTAGAAAATTACGTAATCCGATCAATAGAACAAAATTAAAATGTGCAATTTGTAAACTACTGTAATCTTTATTACGTTGACTTGTATTCCATAATGCTGCGCTTAGCATAAAACAGGCAGCGTGCAGAACCAACTGGTTTATTTATAGCACATGTATGGTCGCATATAAAGTAGGTACAGATTACATAACTATTGACCGGTAGGTAAGCTTCAAATTAGTGAGGGTCTCCCGGGGGGTTTGGGAAAAAGGGAAATGGCCATTTATTTGTGGAGAACAAGGTAACATTGTCTGTTATAGGTAATATTTTTGGAACAAGGGATCATTGAAAAAATAATTTTGGGGAACAAAGCTAAATATTTTTGGGGAACAAGGACCCACACCACTGGGAGGGCCTAATTACTTGTTTCAATTAACGTCTGGGGACATCGTGTGATACAATAGTATACACGTATACTGAACATCATGTCTGTATCAACATTAAGGTTGAGAAAAAAAAAATATCATGGATTTAAGCTTCCTTTTTAAGAACGGACATAATATCCTGGTTTTTTTTTGTTTTTAATGTGATGAACATAAATCAAGTCTGTACTGTGTACACATTGTATTGTGATTTTCTTTACATTATGTTACTACCTTTTTGTTGTTTTGTATTGTGTATGCCCTTGTAGCAATATGTAGTAAATGATTATGATTATGAATGTTTGCTAAGCACCAATGTTCTAATTCGACATTTTACGGTGGCTGGTTTTACCAACATCATTAAACTCAACAATTAATTTTGTTTTACGATTAATTTATGTTAAAAAAAAAATTTATTGTCAAAAATTGATCAGAATGCCATTTTCTTGTAATTTTATGTTAAGATTAATTTATGTTAAATTCATTATTTTATTGTCAAAAATTGATCAGAATGCCATTTTCTTGTGTTTTTTTGCATGCCATCCTACAAAACACAGTTTCGTGCGGTATTTGGGGTGAAAGGTGAAAAAACGTTTGGTGCTTAGTAAGCTTTGAGTAGCATATGTTTGTGGATATATATATATATGCACGTTTGACTTTGTCATTTACGCTATATAATATATGGGTATCACATAAAGCAATTATTCTTAATAATGAAATATATGCCTTTATATGTAATTGATTGTGGGTTATAACTTATAATTAAGCAAATGTACATACATAGTTATTGGCCACATCATCGTAAACGAATTGCAACGATTTCATACACATATCACATTCTAGCTCTTGCTTCTTGTTATCAAGTATCACGTTCAATGTTTCTGAAAAAAACAAAACAAAATTATAATAATTACTAACATATATACGAGTATAA
Organism: Cyrtodaria siliqua; assembly: GCA_037043455.1. Taxonomy (NCBI): domain Eukaryota; kingdom Metazoa; phylum Mollusca; class Bivalvia; order Adapedonta; family Hiatellidae; genus Cyrtodaria; species Cyrtodaria siliqua. The sequence continues at coordinate 116,033 of JAWPHD010007872.1, read as the reverse complement.
TACTATAACTTGATGTATTATGTACTTACGCATTGAATAATAAAAGGGTGACCAAATAATTGGCTGGTTGTTGACTGTTTGTGAAGCGGGGGAGGGAGGGGGAGACAAGTTTTTTTCTGTACTGAATCACTATAGAAATGGCATTCTGTTTCATGTTTGTCACCAATAAAAGGAAAAATTAGAAGTATTGTTAAATCAATAATTTATTGTGCTAAAATTATCATACATCAATTATCTAATTTATTTAACTGCATTTGATAAAAAATTATAACATACATTCCGCCCGTTCTCACTTTTTGAAGTTTTTAACTAAGGCAGGCGCGGCTCTGGCAGTAGTATGTTGTTGTTTTTTGAGAAATTCAGAAGTTCAATCTCACTGGCAGTGGATGCAGTTCATGTGAATTCATTGTATAAAGTGTATTTATTTGTGACAATCCTATACTTGGAGCCTATGGGAATTGTATTTAGGTTTATCTTCCCTATATTCCGCAGATGAATACTGTTCCAATGCTTAGCGTATGAATACACGCAATTAGAACCTACATTGATTTTACATTAAGACCTGATACGTTTGTGGTGTGTGTAGCTATTTATAGCAGTTTAGTATTAATTATTTATTTCCTAATCCTATCTGTAACACGCATTTTATTGACTTAATGTTTCATGATTATATTTCAGATGGTTAAAATAACCTTATTACAAACATATGGATTTGTCCAGCCATATATTTCAGAACTGCTGATATAAATCAGTTAACAAGAACATTCAGATCAATTGCCACGCTGATCTTAACCAATAAAGAGTCGACCCCCACAGACTTGTAAGGCCTTTGCTTTTTTTAGAAGTCTGTAATATAAATAATGCTATCTCAGGTTAGTTAAAGTTGAAACATGTCGGCATCATGTAAGAACGAAAAGTAAACACAGTAACAAAGCAGAATTATATTAATATAAACTTGTTTCAAAGGTTATCACAAGAGGTTATGAGCCTGTCATTTTGTAACGCACTGCATCTTTAATGACTGGCTCATTTACAGTTCGTCACTATGCTTTCTTCTGATTGTTCGATGACACGACAATGTGTGGACTCTAAAATGACGTCTACCTAATCCTGAGAGGACGGTAACAAGGTTTGTCTCCAATCGTGTCTTGTCGTGCCCTTAATAGTTAATTCTCTCGTTGCTCTGACTTCTGCCAAGTCAGTGAGTGCTTGCTTTGTGGCTTTCTAGGCTATTGTTGTTTATATTTATGTACACATCTTTGTGTTATACATATACTGCTTACCAATTCTGCCTAGTTTGTTCTTTGTTTCGATGCGTATTTTGGGTTGACTGTGGTCCTTGAATGCTACATTTCCTGTTCGATTCCAAGGGATCCCCTTTTCAGTATTTATTGACATTCACACTATCGTTTGTTTAGTGCTGTTTGGCGTCCGTAAAATGTTGTCCCGACTACAACTCAGGATTGTTATTACTTACTGGTCGTTTGGGATCATTAAGCCCTGTCTTTGTGGCTTTAAAGTAGAATATCGCTTAAGCCGGTGCTAGGAGGCGTGAGAGATGTTCACTTTAAATTACTTCTCATGAACAGACTCAATAAAACCGAGTCTGCTACTTATATCTCTTGTTTGTGTGTGTTGCTTCCAAAGGATCCTCCTTTCAGTATTTATTGACTTCACATTATCGTATGTTTAGTGCTGTGAGGCGGCCGTAAAATGTTGCCCCGACTACAAAGCAGGAGTGTTATTACTTACTGGTCCATTGGGATCATCAAGCCCAGTCTTTGTGGCTTTACAATAGAATATCGCTTACGCCGGTGCTAGGAGGCGTAAGAGATGTTGCACTTAACATTACCTCTCATGAACAGACTCAATAAAATCGAATCTGCTACTTTTATCTCGTGTTTGTGTTTGTTTCTTCCAAGGGATCCCCTTTTCAGTATATATTGTATACCTCCATTTACGTACACTGATCAATATTGACAAATTCAAGACAACAGACCATAATGAGAGAGAAATCCATTACAAAACTAAGTCAATAAAATGTCGTTTGTTACAAACATGTATTTTATATTAACATTTAAAACAGTGTTTAATTGTGACTGTTCAACCATGTTACACAATTGTTATGTAAACCGTCCGGTATTTAAACATGTTAGTTCTTTCGGTAAAATGCTCCTTACAACAGTTTCTGAAAACGTTAATATATGGTTTGATTGGTTGGAGGTTGGATGTTAATTAATTAATTAAAATGTAACTATGACGGCTTACTCTCAAAAAAACTTTTAAAGAAACTAACCAGGCAAATATCTACAAAATGACGCTATAAAAACGTATCAAAACTCTATCCAGGTGTTCAGGTCATATAATAATGTATATGTGCTAAACGTATAGGTTTATTAACGTGTTCTTAAAATACCCATGATTGTTTATGCGTAAAACGAATTATGAGTTAGTAACTTCGACACTCCAGTTTTGGGGTTTGGTCTAGCTTGTTAAAGCCGTTTTTATTGTGTCTTTAGAGTTTGGATTCTCAAAATATGCAAGTTTTATATATACAGCTTGTCGTCAGTAGGTTTAGAAACGGTATACATATGTTGTAAAATGTGGCTGTTGCTGGCGGGATAGTTACTTTAAGGAAGCAAATCAAGTAAGATTTACGCTTATCCAGACCTGTGTTTTTCATAAACTTAACCCACCCACTCTACATATTTAAAAGCTCTTCAAGGCTTTTATTTTAATTTATTTTTTATTGATTTTTGTTCCATTCAAAAATGTTTTTTCCAAGATTTACATATTGCAATGGATTATAAGTAAAGGAATACAACATATTTAACAATCATTATGGAGAATTCACGTAAATATAAGTTGTTAACAAGCTATACAATCATGGTGAATTATACATTATTCAATATTCTATTTTGTATTTGATTGTATACATACTGGTGCATAGTTTTATGTCTGTACATGCCGCCTGTGGAGAGAGTCCCTTACTCATTTCTTTAACCAGATCCGGGGCGATCAAATAGCACTAAAAGAACAAATATATATATGTATGCTAAAATCCTGTCTAATAATGTTGGACCAGTTATCTACATGAACAGAATTCTAGTTTTATTTCTTAATTAAATGCGATGATGAAGTTTCATTTGTGTGTTGTTTTCTTGTGAAATGTTTTTTTTTTAAAGTATCCACTCCCAAATCTAAAATACTTGATGCAGAGATTTCCTCGAGATTTCGGATATAAAGTCCAAAATGCCACTGAAAGGTTAAGAAAGTGATAATTTCGTTTCTGTTAATAAGAAGTTAATATGCAAATTGTTTTAACCATATAAATATTACATCTGTTAAACGGTATAACAATAAAACAGCTAAACACACACCAAGTCAACAATACTTTTCGCTGGTAATTTCGTACACAACATATACACCGTGCTGTTAATAGCTGCCTCAGTTCTGTTCGTCTTCAATATGTCATCCAGGCCGTCCACAAGGAACTCACAAATCTCACATTTAATCTCGCCAACTGGTTTAACTTCAATTTGTTCTGTAACAAAATAGGTGATCAAGTGTTGTGTTGTTGTTGTTTTTCATTTTAATATTGTTCTATGGACTGTCAAAGTGCTAGCAAACTTGAGATTTCTTGCTTTTGGTGCACGAACTTATGAACTGACCTTATTCAGTGATAGGAAGGATGGGATTTGCTACTTTGGTACCTGATTATTAACCAAAGTCATTGCTAGGAGAATAATAATGTAAATAAAGTTTGCTTTCAGTCTGTTTTGTACCATGCATATATGAAATGGAGCAAACGTCTGAATATTAACATGTTTAAACAAAAGTCACAGCAAGGAAGGATTTTATCTACTGTCCATGTTCCTAGGCAGTATGGGATTCGCTTGGTGTATTTGCTTACCTATAACATGAAATTCATGGACAATTGGTTATACACAGGTTATACTATTTGAGCAGAAATGATTAAGGAAGACATGCAATGTCATCATTTGAGACTTTTCATACACTGTAGTGAAAAATGATTGAAAACAATAAAAAGAGATATATCAACTTGTGTTTGATATCATAATTACATAATTACGCTAAGAGTAGGTAAAAAACTCGAATAGGAAATAAAAAAGTATGATGATGGACCTTTGGAAACGGCCGAGCACGACACATACGAAATATTGCAGTCTCGGTTTGATTGAGACTGTTCATGAGCGGTAGTGAAATATGCTGGCTACCGCTCACGCCCTCTATCCCCGGGTTGAGCAGAACTCAATATTCATAAAATCAACAGTACACAATTTTAACCATCCCAAAGATGGCATGCATACGGCGGTGGACATGGAGTTATATGCTTCCCAATGTCGTACGGCGTATGGTCCCAGTATCTAATAAAATTAAATGCCCCGAAGAGCGAAATAAAAATAATGGAATTTAGTTGGGAGCAGCGGTTATGAAGCCTGCGTATCACAAGTAACAGCCAAAAGACTAAATTAAAAAGCAGACAACATATCCTATAAGTGGTTAAATAATACCCAGAGCCTTTTATAGGCAGGAGTAGTGGAACCAGCGAATCAAAAATTAAGTAAGAAAACAACACTGACAAAAACACTGATAAAGTGTCAGTGTTTCATAAAATATGTACTAGTTTCATACATAAAGCAATTTAATAAAACACAAATAAAATGAGATTAATATATGCAGGTTACTTACTACTAGTTGCAGGGCCTGAGCACAGTTGAGCCAATTCGCACGTTTTATTTGGATCAAACCCGTGTTCCAGTGTAGTCATTATTTGAGGTATAAGTTGCATACACTGTTTTAATAAAAGAAGCAGAGAAAGTTAACACTTTTAATCCAGATATGAAACACTTTAATTAAATTTACAGTGTGTATAAACTAGTTGATCGTTTGCTTATAAATAAATCAAATTACGCAATGCACCTGTTTATGCACACTTTTTTATCTTTAAAGTTCCAAAATAATCATAAACTGATGTATGTTTTTTGTGTTTTGATTTTAAACTAAGTTAGGAGAGACATCATCAGGACAATAATATAGATTTCCTTTTGATGGGATGTACTTCTATTAGCTTTTTAGCAGGCCAGTAGGGATTATGCCATGGTCTGTTTTGCGTCGTCCGTCGTCCGTTAACTTTTTGTTGTCAACACTCTAGCTCGTTCATTTTGTATCCGATCTTTACCAAACTTGGCTAGAGTCTTACTAAGGATGAAAGCTCGGAAGAGTTCGAAACCTAGCCAGATCGGATAAGTAACACCATAGTTATGGCCCTTGTTTTACTGAAAAATATCATATTTTGCTTTGTGTAACACTCAAGTACTTTCATTTTGTATCCGATCTTTACCAAACTTTACCAGATTGTTGATATTAGTGAAAGCTCGGAAAAGTTCGAAACCAGCTATATCGAAATAAGAGCAACAGAGCCCCCTGAATGATTGAAAAATGCTGTATTTAGCTATGTGACCACAGTAGCACCTTCATTTTTCATCCGAAATTTTCCAAACTTTGTCAGTTTGTTGGTACTAATGAAAGCTCAAACGTATTCGAAAATCGGCTATATCAGATCAGTAACACCAGAGTTACGGTCCTTGTTTCATATATGTATAACACAAAATAAGTATGTATACAGCTTGTAATATACAAGAATTTTTACTATTAGTATTGTAAATAATGGGTTTTTTGTACAGGTTTTCTATCAATAATTATTACATTTCTATGAGTGAAAGATTGGTTTTCTCAGTGAAAGAATATTCGTCATCGTTAAATAATAATAACTAACTGTGACGCTGAGACATGACGTCAATCAAGTGTTGCTGACGTCGACGTCATCCGCCGATAACGTTCAATAAACCGAATAATTTCGATTAAAATCATACATTAACTGATTTAAAATGTAATAAATAGATTATTCAACTGCTGGGGTCGATAATAGGAAAATCCTTCACACTTTTTTTTCACACCGTAAAATGGACTATTGTTGCAGTATAAAAATACGCAGGTGCGAAATACATCAAAAAATTAATCAGCATTATATTTGATTAAAGTCTTTTTTTAGGCTATGCTAACACTGTTTGGATATTAAAAAAAAGTATATAAATCAGATATAATTAATTTCTGTGGGGGAGTTGGGGGGGGGGAGGGGGGGGGGGGGGGGGGGGGGTGGGGGTTTAAAAGTATCATTTACGCTTCAAAGTAAGTTTAAACAAAATATTTATTGAGCAACACAAGCCGATCTTGAAGTAATTGTATGAAACATTCAAATTAGCTCCTCATTTAATCCAGTATGATTTTGACTTTAAATAAGCTTGCATATAGTTAATTAAAAGTTAATCACATTTGAGCTTCTTTTTTTAAATTGATATTTAGCTTAGCTTTAAACATATTATCGGTGCAATATTATCAACAATCTGTAAACAAATTTATTATGAAATGAAACAATTGTGTTGTAGTTGACAATAATACTTCTAATAGGCTTCCGGATTTTTTGAAATATTTAGGGATATAATCAACTACATTATCATCTCGAAAAATACTAGGCATGTCAATGAAATCAATACTTTATTAAGATATAGTATTTTTAGAAAATGCCTGACGTGATCAGACTCCTTGTCAATATGGAGTCGGAGAACATGCTGTGTGTAGCTTTCAATTATGAAAGCAGTGTTATACGAGGGATCTGTACGAAAGAAAATTGTGTCTGCTTCCTCGTCGATCTAAAGTGAAGAAATGGACAAAGAGATAATTCGTGAAAGCATAAAGTGCTTTCCTGACTGTTTAAAAATAGTATGCTAATCATCGACTGAAATAATTACACGCGATTACCTTTACGCCTACGACCAAGAGACCTAGAGTTACGCTTTCGAATAGAAAAAAAAATGTTAATATTAGGATCTTTGGAAATATTTCCTTGTTGATAATTATTGTCATTAAGGCCGAGTGGATATGGTGCCTGAAAGTTTTTCATCCACTTAAGTTCTGCAATATGTCTAGCTTTTATGTCAGAGCTTTTAGTAGCATCGTTATCATAAATTATATATTCAAACGGTTGAACAGTAACGTTACTAAAAGTATGACCTGACTGACGAAAGTGTTGGTACAATTAATTTGTTAACTTTTTAGGATTAAAGATCGACCTTTTGTCCAGCATATTGTATACCGCAAGGTGGTGCATTTCAAGTCAAAACATAAATGACGTGAGATGTACGTCAACCAACATTTGAAGCTAGACATACATTAAACATTCTACTATTAACAGCTGATTTAATGGTGGACTTGCAAGACAAATAATTGAACAACTGCACCTAGCATTCCACTTATTAATAGAGGGAAACACCCTGCGTCTTGAAAGAACTAAACGATTTCTGAACCGAGACTTTATATGATATTTCCTCTAAACAGGTGATCCTAGAGGAGTAACATAAACTTTTGAGCCCTTATTAAAAATCCTGGTAATATTATTAGAAGGAACCTGAAACGAGATTGCCTAATGAAAATTTAAAGGTGGTGTAGTCACACCATTTATAAATGGGTTAGTCCTCCTGTGTAAGGGTCCTTCTGCAAGGCTACAACTTGGGCAGCGTGCAGTAATTTACTTCACGTATGACACTTACTCCTTCTATACCCTTTAATATTTCAAGTTCTTGTATTGTGTTTTTCTTAGGATATGTAGATGCACAATATGGCTTCACCCACTGGGGACCCCTAGAGGGTAATCGGGTCAAAAGCCACAACATATGCATATTTTGTCCAAATGTAAATGGTTATGATTCACATTTGGTATGGTCATTGATGGACTCGAGGCACAACATATATAAAACAGCCCCTATACAGGGGAACTTAATGTATTTTACTTTTACATAGTTTCTGACTTATGATGCTAATTTCTTCTATACACTTTGAGATATCAAATTCATGTGTGGAGTTTCTTATTTAAGGATGTGCAGATGCACAACATTTGGTATTTTGGCTCCATCCACTGGGACTCCCTAGTGGGGTAATCCAGCAAAAAAACACACACAACAAAGATTTAATTTGGCATGGTCATTTGGTTAGTATATCAAATGGGTTTCACCTCCTGCATAAAGAGCCCTCTACTGGGTTACAACTTGAGGAACTTGCAGTTATTTACTATTACGAAGTTTCCGTCTTGTGACGTTAACTAGTAACTTCCTCTCTACTCTTTGAGATTTCAAGTTCATGTGTGGTGTATTTCTTAGTTCATATGCACAATACGTTTTCGTTTTCGGCTCCATCCCCTGGAGCTCCCTAGGGGGTAATCAGGTATCAAACATACATATCTTGTCTAAATGTGAATGCATTTTTTCCAATGTGCTATGATCATTTAGGGGCTCGAGGCACAACATACATAAAACGGTATTTGTCCTCCTGTGTAAAGGGGCCCCTCTACATGGGTACAACTTGGGGGAACTTGCAGTAAGTTATATGTTCCACTGCCATTTTGCTCAAACGGTCTTGTCATAAGTGCCACAACAACGAATTTACCCCGCACCCCAACCACAAACTCCATAAAGCCAGTAGAGGCATACAGGCCGCCTTGGGTATGTTGTTTACACTGTCGTCTCAGTCTGAGCGCTGAAGATATAGGATAATAGCGAGGTTGTGTAATCTTAAAATCGATTTAGGCTAACCAGTGGGTCATATTGCCTACTGATCGTTCCAAGTCGGTAACCCTGTCTTCACCACTTTTTGTGTTGTGTATTGTTCTTATCATTGTATAGTTAATTTGCTCTTTGTTTGTCGTATATTGCGGATCTTCGGTGCCATTGCATTTGGATGCTCTGACTTCTACAGGACCATTTTTCTCATTTTTGAAAGTGCAAATTTATATGTTTTTAAAAAGGAGAAGATTTGAGACTGTACAGCAAATTGAAATACGGTATGTACCCACCAGAACATTTATTCCTGATGGCAAACCAGAACAAAGATTGTAGAGTGTTGAGTTTATCTTTTCGTCTGTGGCATTGTCCTCAACTGCTTTATCCACCATTTGAACAAGCTCCCTGCATAGATCACACTTCGCATCACCCTGTAAACAAAACACACTCAAGCTCAACTTGATAAAAGGTGGTATAGCCACAAACAAGCTTAAAATAATTCACATGATAATGGGAAAACTGCGTGTTAAAAAAATATAACGATAAGTAAAACCAATAATTTCACCAATATAATTAAAATACCAGAACTATCACTGAAGGTAATTAATACGAGTAACCCACGACAATATTCGCATCTTCACTTCATAATGATGCTCTTCACAAAGTTTGGTGAAAATCCATCAAGAGGTTATGGAGAAATAGCGCGGACAAAATTCTTCTGAAAAATTATTCAAGGGCTGAGAACTAAAATAAAATCATCGAACCGGAACCCCATGATGATATGCGCATCTCCACTTCATACTTATGCTTCTCACAAAGTTTGTTAAAAATCCATTAAGGGGTTATGGAGAAATAGTGCGGACAATATGTTTATGTGGAAGTATGCAAAGGATCATTACTCCGTCAAAAATCATCAAACTGGTACCCAACGACGACATGCGCATCTCCAATTGATACTAATGCTTTTGATTAAGTTTCATGAAAATCCACTAAGGGGCTATGTGTAAAGAGTATTGTGTGAAATATTCACAGGGACGTAACTCTGTGCAAAACCATCGAACCGAAACGAGACGCGATATTTCGCATCTCCACTTTATACTGACGATTCTCACAACGTTTTGTGAAAATCCATTAAGGGGTTATGGAGAGATAGAAATAGCGCGGACAAGCTTTGTGTGTGAAAATATTCAAAGCCCCATATCTCCATCAGAAATGATCGAACCGGAACGAGACGACGAAATGCCTATCTCCTGTTCCAACGGACGCTTCTCACAAAGTTTGGTGGATTATGGAGAAATAGCGCGGCAAACATTTTAAACTGACCGACCGGACAACCGATACAGTGATCCCCTCAAACATCGTGTACAGGGAATAATAAATAATATATATATATATATATATATATATATATATAGAAATCAAATCACGCAAAAAAAACTGCATACTTGTTTTAAGTCAGTTTCAGCAGGTTTGAAAATGTGACCATCGACACAAATGTTAAAAATAATCAAAATCAGGGTACAGTATTATATCGACATAGCGTTACTCGATATACATGCACATAGACAGCCCTTATGTTAATTGAGATATCGTTATGTCAGTTAGAATATCCCTTACTAGATATGTCAACCGACATATGATTGTATACATACAAGTTGTAAACATACAACACAAATATAGTCACGTTAACTGTATCCCAACATGATGTTCAAATGGAAGGATACGAAACGCAAATGTATGTGGTAGTGAAGTCGTTGTGGAATATTAAAGGGACACACGGCAATCTTGAAGTGTTTGAAACGGGTATCTTGATTTATATATCCAGTATCACTTTCACTTTTGCGCCGGTTACATTTAAATAAATCATATGTCAAGTATTCACTATGTCGTCTTATTATACTATAAGTTTTAATATATTATTGGTGCAATAATATCAAAAACTGATAATATGCAAAAATAAATTGCTTAATACTATTCTTATAATTAATATTAATGATTGAACAAATGCAAGTTAAGAGAAAAACTAACGTGACGTCGTGAGTTTTTAAAAAATCAAGATTGCCGTGTGTCCCTTTAACCTTATAAAGAAGATTTGTAATGGAATCAAGATATATATGTCAGAAGGGCATTTTCGTCCTAAATAGGTTTACAGTAGCCTACACACAAGCCGTTGAAGTTTTATTTAAGTATAGTGTAGTACAAACCAGGTTTCTAGTCGCCATTTCCACGTTCATTCGTTTGTTATGTGCCATACTCATCGTCTTTGATCTTCCATTAATGTCTAATTTAATAATAATAGTAAATAAATAAATAAATGGAAGTGAGTTTACCGAGTCTGATTATTGGTACTTATGGTTAAGGTAGCATCACAACTATAATGCCTGTTTGACAGCGCTATTCAACCTTGTAAACTTAAACGGTATATAATAAAGAAGGTCCTTAATACATTATTGGTTGCGAGTGATGTAACAGATTATGATCGCCGACAAGAAATGATTTTGTATACTCAGTACATTTAAATACGCAACATTTTTGATTTTCGATTATTTACAGTCCCTTGGTTTTTTGTTCAAATCAGGATTGCATTTTATGTTAGTTCACAAGTCTCTTTATCCCAAAGTTTAACGTATAGCGATAAACAGTTGCATAAGATTTGCTCTACTACTTTCAGTTAAAACACATTTTGCACGATGTACTTCAGTTCCACTCTAGAAATTGAAAAAATAGCAAGTGTTGCGTTTTCTAATGTACTGAGTGTATGAGCATTAGTTGCAAGAAAGGATGACATTCTATGAACCAAACAAAGTATATAAGTAACACAACTGCGCTTTGCAGTATAAAGAATTCGACAACAATATAATTAAATTTGTTTGTGCGATGTTTAACGTTATTTGCAGCACCTTTTAGGTTTTATGTATGACGGTCGATTTTTAGTGGTGGAGGCCGATCACTCAATTATTCCTGGGTAGAACCAGTACAGTATTCGTCCCTCCATCCGTAAGAATCGACACTTTCTCACTTACAATTCGAGCTCCCTATAATTAAACAGTGAACTTACATTAAGATAAAAGGCTATTGAATATATATCAATCCACACTACAGGAACATAAACACTAGTGTCAGAGAAAGCAATTTGATAAAACACCAAAAAAATGAGATTACGATATGTAGGTCACTTACTACTTGTTGGGCCTGTACACAGTTTAGACAATTCAAACGTTTTATTTGGAACAAAACAGTGTTCCATAGACGTTCTTGGGTGCACCAAGCCTCACTCTTAGCCTATTGTAAAGCAATTTGATAAAAGACAAAGGAATTGACACTTCGATATGTAGGTTACTTACTACTAGTTGATGGACCTGGACACAGACTGGCCAATTCGCACGTTGTATTTGGATCAAAGCCGCGTTCCAATGTAGACATTATTTGAGGTATAAGTTGCATACACTGTTTAAATAAAAGAAGCAGAGAACGTTAACACTTTTAACCCAGATATGGGACACTTTAATTAAATTTACAGTTCGGGTAAACTAGTTGATCGTTTGGTTATTAATAAATGAAATCGAAATACGCAATTAACTGTTAACGAGGAATCACACAATTGAGTAAAATATGCTGCAGACGGTTATAATAAAATGTACAATGTTCATTACATTTTACCGACATTTATACCACTGCATTTCAGACTAACTCTGTTTACAATATGCACACTTTTTTATCCTTAGAGTTCCAAAATAATCATAACTGGTATATGTTTGCCGTGTTTTGATTTTAAATTTAGCTAGGAGAGACATCATACAGATAAATATAATGTCAACGATTTTATAATACGGCGTTATAATGATTATCACTTTGTTTATCTCGATAAATAAGTGTGCTATATGAAAGGTTATGTATTACCCGATAAATAAGTGTGCTATATGAAAGGTTATGTATTACCCGATAAATAAGTGTGCTATATGAAAGGTTATGTATTACCCGATAAATAAGTGTGCTATATGAAAGGTTATGTATACCCGATGAATAGGTATCTGTATCCCGCTTGATATCGCAAATTAGAAATTTATAAAAAATCCAATAAAGTTGTGTTATCCCAATTTAAGGTGTATTTATACAAGTGTTATCCCGCTTCTTATTCCAGTTTAAGATTTATGAAAATCCGATAAAGATTTGCGTTCTTCTCAATTTAAGATTTATGAAAATCCATCAAAGATTTGCATTCTTCCCAATTTAATATTAATATCCGATAAATTACGGATGTGTTTTTATCCCGATGCAGATTTTTGTTTTCCGGAAAAGGCTTTTGAAAGTGCAATTTATATGTTTTTTAAAAAGTATCGCGTATTGTCCTTTTCATTGTATAGTTAATTTGCTCTTTGTTTGTGGTACATTGCGGATCTACATTGCATTGCATTTGGGTGCTGTGATTTATACAGGACCATTTTTCTCATTTTTGAAAGTGCAATGTATATGTTTTCAAAAAGGAAAACTATGAGACTATACAGCAAAGTGAAATACGGTCTGTACCCACCATATCGTTTATTCCTGATGGCAAACCAGAACAAAGAGTGTAGAGTGTTGAATTTATCTTTGCATCTGTGACATTGTCCTCTACAGCTTTATCCACCATTTGAACAAGCTCCCTGCATAGATCACACTTCTCATCACCCTGTGAACAAAACACACTCACTTTAAACTGTATTAAAGATGATATAGTCACAAATAAGCTTACAATAATTCCAATAGGAAACTTGCTTGTTAAAATCATTATAATGATAAGTAAAACTGTTAATTTAACCAATGTAATTAGAATACCAGAACTATCACTGAATGCGATTAATATCCCCTACAAATGAGAACCCCACGACAATATGCACATCTCCACTTCATACTGATGCTTCTCACAAAGTTTGATGAAAATCGATCAATGGGTAATGGAAAAATAGCACGGAGAAGATTTTCCTGAGAAAATATTCATGGGGCGAGAACTCTATCAAAATCATCGAAACGGAACCCCATGACGATGTCATCTTTGGTGGAAATCGAACAAGGTCTATGGAGAAATAATGCGGAGAAAATATTCAAGGGACTATAACTGTATTAAAAATCATCGAAGCGGAACTTGATACTGACGCTTCTGACCCCCATCAAGGGGTTATGGAAAATAGCGCTGGCAAGATTTTGAACTGACCGGCCTGTTAACCGACTGCCAACCAACACAGTGACCTCTCAAACTTCTTGTGGAGGGTATAATAAATACAAATGTATTTATGTGGAAATCAAATCACACAAAACAGCTGCATACTTATTTTAAAATGTTGACCATCGAGACAAATGTTAAAAACAATCAAAATTATGGTACAGCATTATATCGATATAGCATTACCCGATATACACGCACATAGACAAACCTAAAGTCAATTGATATATCGTTATGTCAATTAGCATATCCCCTACTAGATATGTCAACCGACATAGGATTTTATCAGTTGAAATTAAGTGTATATTAACGTCTATTTATTGCAACCGACATACTTTTTTTTTAAATGGAGTTAAGTCAATCGAAAAAAGTTGTCTACATATTTCGATCAACTGTAATTCTTGAATGATAAGCAATATAATATACATATTTACGAGTAAGTTAATATAAAATACGTGGAAGTGCAATAAAGCACCAATAATTTAAGTCGTCTTACCAGATTCGGATTCATTTCTATTGGAATAGTCTGTGCTTGTGTTACATCTGAAATTTACATCAGTTCACAATTACAATTTTAAAATCCTTGTACAAATGATATGCATATAAGCAGTAGACGGTTACTACGTCAGTTGCAAACTTCCGCGCAGTGGCGTAACCACGTGATCACCATATGACCTCTTAGGTTAACACCACTGCCACAACGCTGTGGATTTGTTCTTACAAAAACTTTGTAAACCCATTGTGTGTGTCTCTAAGAGTTTTGTTAAATTTTGTTGAATGTTGAATGTTGAATGTTGTTCAACGGCTCATCAACACAGTATAGGTTATTTAAAGCCGCCCCAGAGAGGGGGAAGGATACATAGGAATCCGGGAACCTGCCCTACTCTTATTATCGAATAGATTCCTATGGTTCTTTAACGTGCTCGGAGGATAGACCGATACACGGGTCAATTTTGTTGAAAGTAATCAAAAATACGGTCACGGAATGTGTCTGTTTAATGAAACCAGTGTACGCACCAAATATTTATTGGATTATTTTTCATTGAAATAGGATACGTGGTATACCGGTTGGTTTGATCACGTGACTCTCCGAGGAAACCAAGGACGGCATCTTGACAGAATTGATGACACGGTTTTCGAACAGAAGCGATTGGATTTTTTTAATCCAATCTGTAGTTATCCAAAAGAGTCGTTGTAGTTAATATATCAGCTAGTTATGTGATAAAACTGCTTAATCAATTGATTCCAAAATGTATGTTGGAATTTGTCAACGAGGTGGTCCAAACACCACAGCTTACTCAAGTGACTGCGCATACTTTTCATAAAAACGTCGAATATGAATCGAGATTTTTTTTATTACTTGCTTTATGTTTTCATACCTGATATGGTTAGGTAGAATGAAAATAGACGCTTCTGGATAGGTTTGCAACTTGTCGTAGCCATCCGCTAAGCCTCACAAAGCACAAACTCAATTTTGACCCCACCCCCAGTTTACATCCTCCATCCCCCAATTTATTACAATAGTGCATAAAATACACGTCTACCAACGATTTTTGATATGTGCCGTCCTCTGTAAACGTCAGTATGTACAAAAAAAAAAAAAAGATGTCAAATCCACCTCCATCCCACCCACCGCCCACCTCTTGCACAAGCCTAACTGGGGCTGGGATACATGTACAGTGTACGCGATCTCAATATTCTCATGTTACAGTAAGAGAACATTTTATTAACGTTAAATGTACTGAATGCAAGAAAAAAAACACGCATCTATGGCTTAACTTAATGCTATTTTGGTTAATTAAATATCCTTTCCAGCAATTTAGCAATGGACGACAACTCTAAATTACTATCATTTAGGCGCCTGTCAATAAAATTATAAATTACACAATACTAGTAAGCGTCTGGGAGATGATTCTTTTTTTTGAAAGTCGATGACCTGCTGGCTGCAACTAAATGCCTAAACTCCCCGCAGTGGTTACTTCCCCTTGCTGTTACAGTAACCACTGCCACCACACACATTTATAGCTGAAATCCAGCTAAGTTTAATTTAATTTGGTTAAATATTGTTTAGGTCAATATCTCAACTTGCTTTGTTCATAATATAGGAAGTGTGAAAAACGGTATCTGGTTACAAATAATTTATTTATAAAATAAAACATCAATTTTAGCGAATATATATTTTATACGCACACCGGTTACTTGTAAACAAACATGTATTCCGTTGAGAACATTACAGAAGCTGTGCGTACATTTAATAAAGAGATTACACCCAAGCCAAAACAAGTTAAATGTTTTCAACATCTTCTCGAAGGTGATGATGTTATTGCCAATTGGTTGCCTGTTGGTTACAGCAAGAGTTTGCTGTGTATCGCCATTTTGTAAATTATCACATGGCCTCAGCTATCGTCACGTGATTTGTGTGGTGGCAGGGAATGGCAACAATATCACCGACGGAGGTTGCTAAATGCCCCGCTGTGACAAGTTACTCCAAGTTCCATGTTTTTGATGTTTAATAATAATAATGCAATTTCAGAGGTAAGACCCCAGACTCTTAATTACGCCATAAATTTTGTAAAATTGAACAGAAATTTAACCCCACCCCACTATTTAAAATTTACAAACTAGCAATCCATTATGTCCATGGTATAACGATTACAGTTAATTAAATCCCTGCTTGTATTCTGTTTTACACCTGCACTTTATAATAATATGTTATTTCTTAATATGTTTGTTCGGGGTTTAATGTCACTTTTAACCAAATATATAGTCATTCAGTAATTTACAACCATATACCTACTTATTTAGGTCTATGTTACAACTGAGTATACTCATGGTCATGGGATCAAATTATAATTTACATGTCATTATCAAAGTTTTGTAACTTGTCATAAACAAACTGTTTATAAACGCATCTACTTTTCGACGATATTGTTTGGACATTTAATATTCCATGGGTGCCGGCCGTGGATAAAGGATTTGAGATCCTATGGGTGTGCAATAATTTAACAACCACACATTTATGAATTTTGAACTTTTCAAAATGTTGTAGGGATGGGACGGAGTCACGACTTTTAAAAAAGAACGAGCCGACGCGGTTTTATATCTGAGGCTATTTAGTTCTGCCAAAATATGGTGGCCACAGGACTTATCATCTTGGAGATGTAGTTATTCCAAGGCAAAAGTTGCTGGTTTCAGACTGCAAGACTATCACTAATGTCGAACCATGCTCATGATTCTTGAGTTTCTGTGTAATGACCTCTCATAGTTTTTTCTGACATCATCTGTCAACTTCATCGGAAGTTGTTGTATGGTGTTATACGTCCTTTTCAATTACTGCACATTTTAGGCTATATATGATGGTGAAGGTAGACTACCAACTATTTCTTGGGTAAGTCCAGTACTGTATACCTCCTACCAAATATAAGACGGAGTTGCTCAACAAATTTAGTTCATTTTTGTTTATTTCGGGATAATCCACGAAATTGATGTTCGACTATAGGACTGTCAAAAAGTGTTTTTATTTATTTTGCGTTATGGCCATTTTTGGTTGCCACTGACCTCTTCCTAGATATATTTCAATTTTCACGAATCACGAGAAAGCCTATGGTTCAACTGTTGATTTCCTGATGTGATCGGCCCAATGTCTAGATCACTTTACTTTGTTTCTAGGGCTGCAACTATCATATTACAATAAACATATACTGAAAAACATAAGTTTAGCAAGTACATTTAGCTTAAAGAAATTGAATGCTATTTTATAATAAAAATATTATATAACATTTGTATGACATTGGGTGATCTTCTCTTTCACTTATTAGTTGTGATCCAAAGTAAGTATCAGAGCTAACATCCATTTAGTTAAACAGTGTATTTCATATTTAGAAATACCAATATGATAAAAAAACATGGTTAAACGTCACTAAATAGCAGTTCTGGGTTTCAAGTTATAAAAAAAACAAAATCAATGGACCTTGTCATTATAATACAATAACAAACAAACCAAACCTAAGAACAAAATTATAATATCTGTCATTGACAGAAAGTGCAGAACATAAGAACCATAACTCTACCTTCATTCAAATTTGATTATTCCCTTGGTAATTTTATACTTATAATTAAAGCCCCCAATTCGGGGAGCATCCATCAGGTTTACCAATATTCTTATTTTCGTTTAAAGACGCACGGCAGTCTTGATTTATATGAAGAAACTTGCGCTGTCCCATTAGATTTTCTACATAACATGCATTTGTTCATTAATTAATATTTAATTATATGAATAATTTAGAGTAAATTGTTTTTGCATATTACTAACTGTTGATTATGTTGCGCCAATAATATTATTAACACTATGATAAAATAAAAAGAGAAAATGAAAACTCAAAAAGGTATTTAATGATAGATGCAAGCCGGTTTGAAGTTAAAATGATACTGGATCAGCTCTACTTGATTACTAATACTAATTGTAATGCTTGATAACAGTTTCAATTTGTGTCCCTTTAAAAATTCAAAACATTGATTTGTTTTTGTCTCCAAAGTAAAAATTAAATATCGAAATACAATAAATTTTCGATTTATAAAAACAAAACAAAATAGTTTTATAACTTTTGAGCGCCCCCATTGTTTTTGCATAGTGATCGTGCACTAATGTTAGGGGGAATACGGTAGTTATATGTTCCAGTTTATTTGAAATGAAGTGTGTTTCATCTAAATTTAAATTAATTTTGGCTAGTTTTTGTATACATGTAAATATACTTGGTTTGTGCTGTTAGGGACACAACTCTGTAGTGCCAGTAAGCATGCCTTTGTTTCGAGAAAAGAGATCCAGGTTTGAGTACTGGCGGGGATACTAGCACACTCACTGAGCTGTACATATACAGTTTTTCTTTTTATATATATGAATATCACCAAAAATGTCCTTATAATGTTTGGCTTATAAACATGGGAGAACCAAAATATTTCTAAAATAGCTATAACTTTTGTAAGTATGTCTCAATTTTGTCTCGCTTTTTTCTAAGAAAACAAGAAAAATATCTGTTGTATTTCCGGCAGCCAGGCAGCGGTGACGGCGGTGTCATTTAAGTTCTACGTTTAGGATATGTTCCCACATATAGTATGCACTACACCTTTTAGACTTGTGTTATAATTGTGTATTGGGTATGTAGTACATCACAATGTGACAGAGAAAATACTGATGTGACCTTCACCCTCCAAGCAAAGGGCAGATAACTTTTTTTTAATTTCTTTTAGAGACTTTTCAAACTGTTTGATTATTTGTATCTTGGGTATTACTTCGCAACATGGCATAACTGTTGCTTTTGAGACCTTGACCCTCTAGGAAGATAAATGTTTGTTTATGTTATTTCATTTTCTCACCAACTACATGTTTCAAGCTTAGCTATCTTTGGAAGACAATATTATATTCTAACATATAGTTGTAACTTGAGTAGTGCATCGTTATGTACACATGGTCTCATCTATGACCTTGACTTACTTTTTTGGGTAAATGTAATATATTGTTAAGATGATGAGGCCTTCATTTTTCATCTGATCTTGCCAAACTTGTTCTGATTGTTGAGTTCAATAAAATAACTTTGAAAACCAGCTTAACAAGATTATTTATACCAGATTTATTAAAAAATGCTATTATTTTGATTTGTTAAATTTGTAACTACTTCAAGTTTGAAAAACAGACATAGCTTCCTCCCCGTCTTTAACAATTTAGATTAAAGGGACGTTTGCCAAAATTATTTGGGCTATATACTATAACTGCAGCTAATTGGTTTGTATTCCGTAAGTGAATGTATTTCAGTATACCATTTGATACATTTGGAGGGAGAAGTCACTTCTTCTAGAATCCAGATCTAATTTGAACTCTGAGGAAGCTACATTAAAACATTGATATGTATGTTACGTGGCCTTTTTAGCTCAACTTTGCATAATTGATTGAAACTTCACACTTGTTGTTGGCATCATTAGACAACATCATGCAGCCATGTTCTACAACTCATGATGTTATTTTAACAAAATTATGGCCCCTTTTATACTTAGAAAAACAAATTTGCTTCAAGCTTGTATCTGAAAAAAACTATTTTATTACTGATTGAATTGTTGTTGTTTTTAAATAAAAGTTGTTTTGACATTTAAAAGGTTATACCGGTAGTGGAACGTAACAGTGGTAAGGCTCACATGTGAACATAAATATAATATAAAACTTAATAATTTTTAATAAAGACGAATATTTTTATTTTTTAATTTAGTTATTTTTGATTTGCGGAAATGTCTCAAACAGTAAGATTGCCATTTGTCCCTTAAAAAATAATATTATTAAAAAAATAATTTCCAAATTTATTAAATTGCCAATTTAAGTAGCAACGTCTTGGTAATATCGATGACTATGGTCGATCTTGTTTGGGCCGAAACGTTCGACAGATTCATCCGCCGTATGGACTACTTACGCTTGTACAGCATTACGGCAGTGATATATCCCGGAGGCCGTTTTGCGTTCGGAGGTGTATGAACTGTTGGGGAGTTTGCGTCAGTTATAAATATTGTAATAGTGTTTGATTTAGCGTTTCGCTGTCGTTTATCAGTTTTGAGGGCTGCAGTCGGTAGCGCGGCGGATTTGTCACCGGAGGCCCCGGGTTCAATCTTCCGTGGTGCCACTGAGTTTCGTCGGTGTGTTCTTGGGCAAGACACTTTCCCTTAGCCTCGTCCGTCGGATGGGGACGTAAACCGGGCGGTCCCGTGTATCGGTCTATCCTCCGAGCACGTTAAAGAACCATAGGAATCTATTCGATAATAAGAGTAGGGCACGGTTCTAGGATTCCTATGTATCCTTTCCCTCTCTCTGGGGCGGCTCTAAATAACCTATACTGTGTTGATGAGTCGTTAAACAACATTCAATTCAATTCAATTCAATTATCAGTATTGATAATTTCCTTATTTTCGATGGCAATATCAGCCACACTATCTTGTTAATAATTAGTTTGCCAACTGGAAAAGGCGGGTTTAAATGTATTGTGAATAACAACCTTAATTATAACTGACGCTGATAGCCGAACAAAGCCAACGTTCTCACAGATATTGCAAGAGTTGGCATCTTCCACTAGATTTTGGGTGGAATATCTTATAATGTATAGACAGAAATATCATACGATTTCCATTTTGTTTGGAATACTGACTTTCGACTAGTATTTGTTATTGTACTGTACCTGTGATTCCGGTACAAAAGCCAATTTGCTCACATACAACACTAGAGTTGGCACCTTCAACTAGAGCCGACACAATCTTTGGTGCTGCTTGCAGACACTATGTAAAATACATGTGGAGATACGTAGGTCACTTTTGTTTAAATGTGCAAGCAATATATCACATAAATGCATACTGCATGCAATTTGGGAGAATAAGAACAAAAACATATAATATGAGGCAGAGCAAATAAAATCAATGGTGAGATAAAACCATATGTGTATAATGGTCAAACTCTTATAACAAATATACCAACAATTATACAAAGCCATGCAAAACATATTTCTAAACACCATTTACATAAATACATGAAAAAATAATAATGTACTATTTTCTTATCTAGAATATAACCAGTTTCGTTGTTATAATTTATACAACCCAATATTATCGGGCAGATATATACCAGGTCCATAAATGCTCCGGGAAGTTGTTCACACACTTGGTACACTGTTGCGTTGATTTGTGCATCAGTAGAATTCTCTGCCAGGATTTTGTCTAACTCATCAATTATCCCTCTACAGACTTGACATTTCAGATCTTTCTGCAATTAGAAATATAATTGTTTCAAGTCAGTTCCAGCAGGTTCGAATATGTTAAACAATGTTAAAATACTATTAAAAATAGAGAATAACTGGCTATCGAAATATCGTTATGCCAATCGGCATATCCGATATACATGTACATGCACATCGAAAAAGATTATGGCAATTGATATAACATTTTGTCAATCAATATATCACATACTAGCTATGTCAACCTATAAAGGATTGTATCTGTTGACATACCGTATATGACTCTGTGTATTTATTGCAATCGACATACGTTTTTCAAATGGACCAAACGTTATGCCAATCGAGAAGTTTCTACATAATTTATCTGCTATTGGTTCAACAAACTTAAGTGCGTCTTACCAAATTCTGTTTCATGATCTGTGCTTCTGTTACACCTGCAATTTACAACATCTCACAATTACAATAACATTTGTAAAATCATTGTACAAATCCTACGCATTCATTCAATAGACGGATAATACGCATTTATAACGTTTTAGAGACGTTTTTGTGTACCGAAACAGTTGTTTACCAGTTTTGATAATTTTATTTCTTTCATGGCAACATCAGACACAGTATCGTGCAAATGATAAGTTGCCAAAACGAAGGTTGAAATGAAATGCAAATTACAAAATTAATAAAACTAACTCTGACGGTCGTGCAGAACCAACTTTCTTACAAACAATGCTGAGTTGGCACCTTCAAACAGAGCGAATATAATTTCATAAGTTACAGCTGAAAACATTACTTACTTACACCGGATATCTACTATGATTGGATTATTAACTGTCGAATAATATCGTACTGTACCTGTGACTGCGGTACATAGGCCAATTTGCTCACATACAACACTAGAGTTGGCGCCTTCCACTAGAGCCGACACAATCATTGGCGCTGCTTGCAGACACTATGTAAAATATATGTGGGGCCATTTGGGTATATCTTTTTTAAATGTGCAAACGTTATATCACATAAATACATACTACATATAAAACGAAAGTATAGCATAAAGCATAAGCAAATATGTGTTTGTTTGTTTGTTTGTATGGTGTTTTACGTCATTTTCAACACATGTTAGGTTATATATGATGGTCGATTTTTTGTGATTGAGGCAGACCAGCCACTTTTCCTGGGTAGAACCAGTACGGTACACCTCCCGCCATCCGTAAGAATCGACACTTCCTCACTTATAAGTCGAGCTCCCACTGGGATTCGAACCCGCAGCGGTACAAGCAATCATGACAATGTATGCAATGTAGCATAGTCAAGCTATCAAATTAACAAATATATTAACAATGTAATCATGTCATACCAAAACTTTTTTTTTCAGATACCATTTGCCTACATGAAACACATATTATTGCTTATTTATAATCTGACTAATTTGATTGTAATACTTTAAACAACCCAATATTATCGTGCAGTTATATACCATGTCATTAAAAGCTCCCGGAAGTTGTTCACACACTTGGTACACTGTGGCGTTGATCTGTGCATCCGTAGAATTCTCTGCCAGGATCTTGTCTAACTCATCAATAATTCCCCTACAGACTTCACATTTCAGATCTTTCTGCAGTTAGAAATAACTGTTGTTTAGAAAAACATACACGCATATTAATAATTTACCACAATTTATCACATAACATGGCTTCTGTGAGTGTAATAAAGCCATGACTTATTTACCGTAATACACCAGTGTATTGCAGATGCAAATGAGAACAGTTTTTTGTTTGTTTGGTGTTTTACGTCATTTTCAACACATATACCGATTTTTTGTGGTGGAGGCAGACCACCCACTTTTCCTTGGTATAACCAGTACTGTACACCTCCCACCGTCCGTAATGAGAACAGAATTACTATGTTTGTGTACAGTAGAACATTTAGTCCCAATTGTTTACATGGCATACATCGTTCGGACATCTTACATATTTATCATTATTTGAAATCTTACTTTATAAAATGCATGTAAGAAACGTTACATTTGGTTTAAGGTGTTGCATTATTTATATCTAGCGAACGCGTTACAGCCGCGTGACGTAGCTGACGTCATGAAAACAAGAAAACGACTCATGCTTGCTCTTACAACTTGTCGCCATATACAAGGTAAATTGACAGCATTAAAGTTAAACTATCACGTCGTAGGTGTGCTATGTGATAAATAGAATCTTATATTCGTGACTGTGTAGTATTGACTCTAATAAACTCGCTGGATAAAGCGATAGGATACTCGCTATAGTCTCGTATCCTATCATTTTATCCAACTCGCTTATTGAAATCAATAATACACAGTCACTCATGTAAGATCCTCTAGGTATAATGATCGTTCGATATACTAAACGTGAGTATGTCGCAATCTCATTTTTATTTTCAACAAGAGCAGATACAAATGTCGAACAGGAAATGTAACATTCATAGAACTCAGTCATCTATGGATATTACAAACACTGCTTAATAAATGTATCTCCCTTTTCGTCACACTTATTCTACCACATATCGATGATAATATATTATAAACACATACTCTGTGTGGTCTTCTTTACCGGAACTGTCTCGTAAACAGACGTGATTGGCTTTATTATCATTATTTTAACTTTTAATACGTGTATATTTAAATCATATTTTGCAATTAAAAAACAGTTTTTATCACAGAAATAAACTAGAAAATTGTTTACCCTCCCAATCTTGTGAAAAGTACAGTACATCTAGTATGGTGTTGACGCATTTGTTGAAAACTACCCTAGTGTCGGGTAGGCACTTTTCATTTAAGCAATCAGAGAGCTCAAATGTAAATCCTCATCATTAGGTATTCAAATAAATTCACGTAGAACTCAGATGCATGTGCCCTCGTATACGTGTATAGGATAGTTTATGGACATTTAATAAAAGTATCATTCTTACCAGATTGCGATTCATGTCTATTGGGTTGGAGTTGCCTGAAATGAATAATGTACAGTTTTCTCAGGAGAGTAAAGTAGCATCGTTGTTTCGGAGTTTTCATACAAAAGCACGTTTAGAAACGCACTTAAACAATATTGACAGTGTTGTGTTGATGAAATTTGATTTCTATATATACAACATATATAAGACACGCGTTATTTGATTTGCCCTACATAAGACGGAACCCGAGCGGGACAATTGAAATAATAAGTGATGCACTTCAATATATACTGAGCAAAAATAAAAAGTACCCCCTTTATTTGCTGGTATTACCATAGGCCAGTTTTTGAGGGCGTAGGACAGCTTGAACAGCACTTTACTTAAACAATGTTTGATATTTTTAAGCACATTTGGTACTAAATATTCATTTAAACAGTTTCAAATTTTGCCAAGCAATACTCTTTTATGGATGCTATAGAAACCTTAAAGGGAGGCAATTTGATGACTTTTGATAATCAAAAGCTGCTACCTACACAATCGATGTTATGTGTTTCTGTGATTTTTATTTGAAAGCAACGTATAGAGAATATTGTCTTGGACAAATTATGGTAATGAGTGTAGATTTTATGTATTTTTACCACGAATGCATGGCTTAAGAAAAAGGGAGATAACTCCCTTGTGTGCTGAACTTTTCAAACAAATCTTTTGTTCGGACTATTGGTGGTCGTCGATCTAATTATTCTATATACATCATTTATTATTTCTTGTTTTGCTGTCTATACAATAAGGGAAATAAGAGGGGTACTTTTTTATTTTTGCTCAGTATATGTATTGTGTCGTAGTTATAAGAAGTACCGCAATGGATTACCCGAGTCTTACACTGGCTCATTACCGTGCACGAATCTGATACCGGCACAGTTTTAGCTGACTCCACGCTTTTACATGGTAGAAATTATGGTACTTATTTAAGACAAATTCAATATAGAAAATACCTGTGACTGCGGTACATAAGCCAATAGCCTTACATACGACACTCGAGTTGGCACCTTTCACCAGCGTGCTCACAATTTGTGGCGCTGCTTGCAGACACTGCGAAAATAAATACGGACCCGTATTTGTTTGTATTTTTAATTATTTTCGTATCACATACATAATTTTGTAAAAACAATATTGCTTTAGGTGGTACATAAGAGACAGGTAATAAGAGTTTAGGGAATGTTAGTAAGTTTAATGAGTCTAGTGAATGTAAACGAAACATGCGATACTTTTGATATATTTTTTATCTAATCAAACATGGCAGCCTGATATATATAAATTGTAATGTGCTTATCTGTGTCATAACAAAATGCTTAAAATTTATTTTAACACTTGTATTGGTGTTTTATACCAAGTATAAAACCATATGTGTATAATGATCATACTCTTATAACAAATATACCAACAAATATACAAAGCCATGCAAAACATATTTCTAAGACATCATTTACATAAATACATGAAAACATAATAATGTACTATTTTCTTATCTATAACATAACCAGTTTCATTGTTATAATTTATAAAACCCAATATTATCGGGCAGATATATACCAGGTCCATAAATGCTCCTGGAAGTTGTGCACACGCTTGGTACACTGTGGCGTTGATCTGTGCATCAGTAGAATTTTCAGCCAGGATCTTGTCAATCACATCAATAATATCACTACATACTTCACATTTGAGATCCCTCTGCAATATAGAGCCGAATGGCAAGGTGACTATTCCGCCAACAACTGCCAAATTTTACAACATGCCATGGCAATAAGTCAAAACAGTAGGGAGGGGAGTTTCTTACACAAAGTACCAACAGTCCATAAAGGAGACGTTACTCCACCAAAAATGTTTCGAGCAAAAATATATTCCGATATGATCAAGTCAACATCAGGACAAACAAGTCTATCAACTTCCATTGCGATCAGTCAATAATTTAGGAAATAGTTGTACATTACATTTGAACATTTCCTCGGACGAACTGACGGACGGATCAGGCAAACACAATATGCCTCATATCCTTTTGAGGTCGAGGGCATAAAAAGGAATGTATAGCAATTATTTTAAATTTCTATCCTGAAGCTGTTGTTTGTGCCTGTTTGTACGTACGTGCATTCGTGTACACGTGAATGTGATTTTTACCAGTACAATACGAATATTGATATACTTTGATCTGCAGACAATTGAGTAGGCTACATGACTTTTCGACCGTCTATTAGAGTTTCTTACCAAATCTCCCTTCACGTCTTCTTGTTTTAGTATGTTATTGGTCTTAGAAGACACATCCTCTGCAATAAAGCATAGTGATACATGTTGAACATCTTTAATTCAGTGTGAAAATACAGTGTAACCGCATTCAGCCAGAGACGCTGATACAATGTAACCGCATTCAGCCAGAGACGCTCAGTCAGAGACGCTGATACAGTGTAACCGAATTCAGCCAGAGACGCTGGTACAGTATAACCGCATTCAGCCAGAGACGCTGATACAGTGTAACCGCATTCAGCCAGAGACGCTGATACAGTGTAACCGCATTCAGCCAGAGACGATGGGTTCGAGTCCCGGTTGAGGCATATTAGTTCACCACCTGTTATACACACCTCAAGTCTGCAATTGTTACTTACTTATAGAGGTTGTAAAGAAAATGTTACAAGTCCAACAGGAAAAGTAGCCTTCACAGAATACAGTCATTCCAACAAATATTTCCAAGCAAAGGTGATTCAAAAAGTACATCACAAACACATTCAGTAAAAAAAGCTAAACCAATATAATTGCATAATAACATGTAATTAAAAAGATAATATGCACGTAGCATAGTACTTGGTGGGGTCAATCAGTTTCTTCAATTTTAAGTGAAATCTAAATATTTTGAAGTCAATAAAGTTGAGCAGTGTCTCTCTGACATCAAAGACCAGTCTGTAAACGTCAATCAACAACATTGCATCTTCAAACTTGGTGTGACGCCAATGAAATATTACCACGATTGTATGAACGACGTTTCATAAATATTACCCAGCATGTTAACTTTTGGTATTCGATTTAAAGACATATTCTAACAAACCCATTAATATTACAATAAAAATGCCATTCAGTGAATTAATTATTATTTTAAACATAAACTATTGTATTAGTGTATTTTGACGTGTTTTTTATCCATAGTTTACCTGCTTCACATAGTTTGGCAGTTTTGCAGACAATGTCTGGCTTCACACCATTCGAGAGAAGAACCAGGAGTTTTGGATACTCTTGTAGACACTGAAACGAAGGAGGTAAACATGAAAAGGTATTCGAATTTATATTGATACAAACAGCTATATCTATAAAACTTCATTTTTAAGGAGAACACAGCACAGAAGGATATGAATCGGTTTTACCTACAGCTGTATGATCTGCTGCGTCGGAAACATTTAGTTTCAACATGTTTGCATTAAAATTAGATTTTGATTGTAAACGTGGTTTATATTAAGCATAAACAATGAGATATTTTAGGGTGTTCTGTAGTAGTAGTAGTACTAGTAGTAGTAGTAGTAGCAGTAGCAGTAATAGTAGTGGTAGTAGTAGTCAGGCGCGTACCTGACTATACGCAGATACGCAGCTGCGTAATGAAAATCTGAGATGCAAAGCTTTTTTTACCGTATTTTATACATTATTTGAACATAGCTGACAAATGGAGCTTGATGTCATGACACTAATTTACTCTTGTTTAGTAAAAATATTAAAATCTGTAAGAAAATCCGTGTTATTTTTGGTTCTCCATTTTGCTACCAAAATACGCCAAAACGCACAATTTGGCGTCTTTATTTTTTTTGAAAAAAGGCCGTGGGAACACGGTCAAACACAATCTTGCGTTATGGGAAAAAGCCTCCAGGT
The DNA here is from genome assembly GCA_037043455.1 of Cyrtodaria siliqua. NCBI lineage: Eukaryota > Metazoa > Mollusca > Bivalvia > Adapedonta > Hiatellidae > Cyrtodaria > Cyrtodaria siliqua. The sequence goes on along the minus strand of JAWPHD010007872.1, from coordinate 87,621 downwards.
ACGCGCCTGGTAGTAGTAGTATTAGTAGTAGAAGTAGTAGTAATAGTGAAGGCCCCTAAATAATGTGGGTAGCGTTTGTGGCCCGACCCGATTGCATTGTACTTGTACATATATGGCAATAAAATATGTTTAAATCAAGTAGTAGTAGTAGTAGTAGTTTGTTTCAATATTGTTTTACGTCATTTTAGCACATGTTAGGTCATATATGACGGTCGATTGTTTTGTGGTATGGGCATACCGCCCCATATTTCATGGGTATAAACATTACTGTATATCCCCCATCTGTATCATTGCGCATGTAATAAGTTGTTCTCACCATTTGTACCAACTGCTCTCCAGACAACCTGATGCAAATGCCATAAAGGGTTGCATTGATCTTTTCTTCAGTGGCATTTTCTCCCACCAGTGTGTCAATCGTACCTATAACCACTTTGCAAAGGTCACATTCAATTACACCTCCCTGGAAACAAGGTGATAGATATGAGTTTTAAAAAACTTACGAATTTTTTATTTTTATTTTATATTAATAATGAAACTCTGATTACTCTAGTTATTATTTAACAAGTAAAACGACCTTACCAATGTGTGAACTTCGTTCTATCTCATAAACTACTTGTAACCCTAACGACAAGGAAAGAACCTTTTTTATTGTCTCGCCTTCGAAAAATGTTGTCAGACACAGGTATCCCTTTGCGGTGACTGTGTCAACATTTAGGGTAAGGTTGTGCGTTAAAGTTGTTCACATTCTAATATCTCGAACACTGCATATTTAAATTCAATCAAACTTTGCATATGTTCTTAGTATACTCACACACACATGTGCCATGTCTGTATTGCATTCAAGTACAATTATGACCCCTTTTCCTTAAACATTTACTTTCTTGACAACTTTATATGCGAGAAAGGTGGACTTGCTTGGGTTATTCGCTATCTGACTTGTTCATTATTGTTTATATAAAGGGACACAATGAAATGTTGATGCTTGTAAACCTCAAAGAGAACCGTTAGACTTCACTATATAACTTGCATATTTGCTTATCAATATTAGTACTTATTTTAATAGTTCTTTGCAAATTTATGTTTAAATATTAGCAACTGTTGATTAAATAATAGAAAATACTTAAAAATATAAAAAAATCCAAATTGTATTAACGTGTATTCAAGTATATGTATGCAAGCAGGTTTGACATCAAAATAATACTAAATTAATAATTCAGATACACATGTAAATGCTTGGTTAATACAAGATTACCGTGTGACCATTTAAAACAAATTTAATTATTTAAAAAGAAGAGTACCAACAATTTGAAAATGATACAAACCAAGTCTCCGCTTTGTGAATACTTTTCAGTAACTCTTTCTATTTGTGACACACTAAATTCTACTAGATCCACAGACCTTCTGTTTCGTGAATAACACTTTGCTTCACACATCGAAGCAGCTACTTCCTGTATATAAAATATAAGCTTAGAACGTTATGTTCTGTATTTATAATTTTGATAGACCATCTTCAAAACTACTGACCAATCACTGACCAGAAATAAGACATAACCAATACAGTCTGATAGGTGATAAACTCGGTCTTTATCCTTGATGTTCAACCAAGTTTACTTTAAAATTAAGATACCTACAGTGTGATTATTTTAAAACTCTGCATATGTCATGCAAATTCATGCAAATTGATTCAATATATGTATCTTTTGAAATCAAAATCTTGCAAATTATCGTAGTTTTACTCTGCCAAAAAAAATTTTTTTACAATAGAACCTAAGGATAAAAACCGAGTACACAAATTTTATCACCTGCTGAAAATAAAATAAAATCTCAACATCTCTTCAATGCAAAATTATGAATTGCGAAAGATGTCGCATTCAATTAGAACTACTGTTAAAACAATGGCAAGTTAAGAAATACGTTCTATAATGTTAGATTCCATGTTGCGCATGTGAAGATGTATTATGAAAATTGTAGTGTTAGATTCTGTATTTTGAAACTGTAGCATAAGAAATTAGGTCTGAGTTTCGTATTCTGGACACAGGTGCATTAGATTCTACGTTCATAGCATCACATTTGATTCTAGACCCTGCATTGTAACATAAAGCATTCAATTAGAGTACAATCTGCATTGTGACAGCTACAGCATACGAGTCTATGTTATTCAGTGTGAAAGCTATAGTATACAAGCCTACGTTTTGAAAGCTTACCAGTTTATTCTAAATTAGTAAAGATAGAGCGGTATATTCTAATTTATAATGTCGAAATGTGTATTAGAGCATACGTTTTGTTAAACAGTTTAATTTATCAGGCTGCAAAAATGTATGGTTCGATCAATTTTAATACAATAAAATAAATATGTTATTGGTGTAATGCCAGAAGTTCAATTATCTTTTCATAAGTACCAATATCGCAAGTATCGTTAAAAGAATAAGTTGTTCAAGAGATTACAAAACAAGTGAACACCGGATTGCAAATTCAACATTTTAACTTAAAAATCTATGTGAAAAGGATGATAATACAGGTGAAATGCAAGACAGAGTTATGGTTCTTCTCATATAACATTGTGTAATGATAATGAACATGTTTGCCAAGTTTCCAAGCTTTCCGACAATTCGTTTGTGAGAAATGAGGAAAAACAAAAACTGTAACCAGAAACGTTAACCACAACTTCAAAACGTGTAGAAGGACGGACAGACGGACAAAGACGGACGGACGGATGGACGGACGGAAGGAAGGAAGGACGGATGGACGGACGGACAGACGGACATACAAATATAAGCCCGGATTTGCTACGCAATCCGGATTAAAGGTGAATCGTTGAAATTTAGAAACAAATAATGAACTTTGACAGCGGTCCATTTTTTGTTTGTTTCAAATAAAACGCATACATTTATCTGTAGTACTCATTTTTAAAGGAAAATCATAGTTTAAAGTCGGAAACCATTCTTTATCGTTTTCTTGATTTTGTGTCAACGGCTATATCGATGCTATTCAATTGAATTAAGATAGTAAACGTACCTCATTATTAGTTTTCTCGGAGAAAACGAAATCGGCAAGTTGCATGCACAGTTCGCAAGACAACTCCGGAAGCTCCGACCATTCAGTAGCATCTAAACATAAACAAAACAGAACACGTATAGAAGGTAAACCAATGTTTTTATTTCATTCGATCATTCTAACGACTGGATACATAGTTGAGTCTTTAAACTTCTTCAAATTGGCATGTCAATGAACCTTTTCTTTCGGATTAAATTAAAGTGTTTAAGCGTTCTCAATCACAAATCAAATATACCTATATAAATAATATAACATTGGGATGAACACTGAGTTAGAGTGACGTTTGGTGCACCCTAGAACCTGGTTAAAACTGTCAGTGCCATTTTGTCACTGACCGTTCCAGTGTGGTACCAATAGTGTCAGCCCTTTGTATAATTATGTGTGATGTCTCATTTTAAATGTTTATGTATCCATGAAATCCATGTTGCTTGTTTAAAGTGCGTGTATTTGATTGGTTGCTTGTTTGAAGTGCGTGTATTTGATTGGAAGCGTTCTGTGCTTCTTTATGGGGGAGGAGTGAGCTATGAGGTTTGCACGCATTACTCTGATTTACTCCACAATGACCATTTCATCATTGACCTACCAAAGTCTGTGGTCAATTCTTAAAATGGTTGTATATAGTTGCCCTCGTATGGCATATATTTTCCTATTGTTGCAAGTGTACACATTTTAATTCAGCGGTGAATCGAACTGTGTTAATGTATTGTGTTGTCTACAGATACAATTCAGTTTTGTGTCTAAGAACTCATGAAGTAACTTCAGTCTCTCTTTAATTGTAAAACACTTTTAAATAAGTTGTCAATTTATTTGTTTGCATTGTATTTGGTAAAAGAAAATCGTATGCATTGTATTAAACAATTTCAATTGTTAAAGAGGTTTATTCTAGAAAAGAACATGTAAAACTAGTATACTTCAGCTGTATACTTGTTTTTCAATGATAGGCCGAAGAAACATTATAAAAGTGTTTTTATTTCATCATCACGACGTATACGTGCAGCTCAAAACCATCAAAAGCTGGCCTCACAACATTCCAAGAATCACAAATGTCCATAGAAAAATATTATGAAAGGGTAAATTTGGAAATCGCCGAACACGATAAATAAAAAAAAGATAATAGTGCAGCCTCGTCTTGACTGAGACTGTTCATGAACGGTATTGAAAAATGCTTGCAAGTCCCCGGGCTGCGCAGAACTCAATATTTAAAATGTCAATTGTACAGAAAGTTGAGCCATCCCAAAGATGGTATACATATGACGGTGATCATGGAACTTTCAATGAGATATTTTCATACTAGTCCATGCCATTCCATGGCCAGCGGCGTATGGTCCCAGTTTCTAACTAAATGGAAATAAATATCGGGCTCAGCGATCTCTAAAGATCGGAATGAATAACAGGTCTGACTGCAAGCTAGGGGAGACGTTTTACCGCCGCCACACTGCACAGACAACGGTGTCCATAGGCAATCACATATCAGACCGTCATCCTGTTATAACGTTCATAACATATCTTATATATACATATATTAATTCAGGATCGTAACCATTGCTTATGCAGGGATGCACATGCGTCCAACCTGGAATAATTAACAGTGTTGATAATTTGGAGGAAACAATTGGGAGAAAAATTAGGTAAATAAATACCAAAATGAAATAAAACCACTTTCGTGCAGAAGAGTGCTGCAAGCTTAGTTGCTTTATAGTAAACTGTGTGTCCCACACCCCTTTAAAGTCCTGATAAACCCCACCATTATGTAACGTCTGTACCATATATATACTTTAATATCCTAAACTATGTATAAGCGTGGCAAACAATTTGTATAAATTGTACTTACCTGTGCAGAATTTAGCAGCATCACATGTTTGTTTTGGGTCAAGTCCACTTTCAATCGTAGATAATATTATCGGTACCACCACAGCACACTAAATAAGTTAAATGGAAGTTGCTCATAAAACAGAAAAGTAAAATTTTCGAAGGATTTGTTCCATTAAGCAGTTTGAAAGTGCACACACCGTCACTTATTCAAACTATTAAAGTTCAGTATATTTATTGTCGAAACCATCTAGCAATGAGTATATCTCCATCCATATATACAGCGATAACAAGACAATATGTTCCACTAAAACAATATTGAACTAGCCAAGATTGATTGTCCCTAATCTGTTTCATTTTCTCATTCAAATTTGTTGTCGAACACATCTTGCGCTTTGATATGGCCATTTACTTAAATGCAACAGTTTTTCGGCCCATTACTTCTTCTTCTGTTATATAATTGTTTATTATATAGAGATTATTTAACTGCTGGAATCGCTTATAGGGAAATCCTTCACGAGAAGGTAGACGTGTGGAAAAAGTGAAAAAACAAAACACGTCTACCATCGAGTGAAGGATTTCCCTATAATCGAACCCAGCAGTTAAATAATCTGTTTATTACATTTTAAATCAGTTGATGCATGATTGTTTGCTTAATTGAGCGTTATTCGCTTCATTGAACGTTATCGGCGGATGACGTCGACGTCAGCACCACTTTATTGACGTCATAACACAGCGTCACAGTTAGTTATTTTTGTGTTCGGAGTTAGTTAATAATATTTAGCGATTATGAATATTCTTTCACTGAGAAATCCCAATCTTTCAACGATGAAGATGTAATAAAAAAACTATAGATATAAAACTATAAGTACAAAACTAAGAAAGTAGCATTGACCTACCGTAGTTTGAACATTTGCTGGTAAAACTTTGCAAATCCCTAACAATGTTTCGTTGACTTTCTGCAAAGTGGCATTGTCTTTAACCAATTGGTCTGCAAAGGTCACCATAAACTTGCATAGCTCACACCTAGCATCTGCCTATAGAAGAGAAATTCGTTGTTTAAATTTTAATTACTATCATTTATTGATATGCGTATATTATGAATAAAATTATATTCAAACTATGGAATTGTCTGAAGTCTAAATAACATGTAAGCACTTCTTCATGAGTATGTCAATATATGTATTAACATGACAAAATACTGTAATAGTATCCTTCAATGCTGTCATAAACAGCTTTAAGCGTTGTGTTTTTGTGTTAAAAGAAACGTTTCTCAGTTGCTAATCCTGTATCAGTGACCATCATTGCACAGGTTGTTAAATAGCACATTCTCCTCAGCAGGTGGTATTTGTGTAAAAGAAAATAACATCTAAAAGTTACATTGCATACCGATACATGTACTGGCTCAGTTTCCGCAACATACTGTGACTCCATCTCGAAACCTGAAACAATAGTATGTTTAATAGTATATGTATATATAAATGTGGGTGTGTCATAATTGACTCAATACAGTCATGTCTTATTAATCTTGTTATTATACACCTTGTCTATATTTGAATATCAAGACAAGCATAAGAGTAAAATGATTGTATTCATTGATAATAAAGTACTGTATTAGCTGTATTGCCACGTAGCTTTCCTATATGGTTACGTACAATACACATAGAACGTAGAAAGGAGACACGTAGTTATCAAGCAAATAAGATGCAGTTATACGAGACAAACGCTTATTTGTGAATTCACTCAATCGATGAACGCAACTTTCCAGGGATCCCCTTTTCGGTAAGTATTGTCATTCACACAAGCTTTCGTTTTATTGTTGTGTGGCGGCTATAAAAGGTTACCGCTTCTATTAATCAGTAGTCGTATTACTTACTGTTCCTTTGGGGTCTTTAAAGTAGAAGTGTATATAAACGTGGAATAGGAAATGTAGCATTATAGGACAACAATCAACCAAAACACGCATCGAAACAAGCAACAACTATAAGGATACATAAGAGGTAAGGTATGTAATATTACAAGCATAAAGTTGACAATAATGCTTGGAACAGAGGCCGTTGGAAAACCTCTTAATTCGGTGCTGGGTCAGGAGAGGTATTGCTCCTTATATTACCTTCAGGAAACCGTGTCAGCTACCTTTTATATTGTTTGTGTTCGAAGCTTCCAAGAAATGCCCTTTTTAGTAATTACCAATTTACATCATCAAATATAGTGCCAAGCCTCGCCCTTTTCCAAAGTGTGGCTAACGCTTTTCATCATTGAAACGAAGCTGACTGCGGCTATGTTTATATATGGGAGTTTATGCTTTTACTGTAAGTATTGCGACAGTCGTAAGTTATCAAGAAGACTAAAGTGAAATGTAGTTTAAAGTTAACGGGAAATTCTTTGGGTTTCAGACACTTTGAACAACCTTTTTGGTTTTCATTAGCCAATAAAAGTTCTCGACAAATCGAATTCGTTCCTAAATTAAAGAATCGTTTATATTATAAGCATAATACTATCAACATAACGCCAAACGATGTTACACAACTATAGTTCAAGCTTAGCGTTATTTAAGTACAACTGTATTTACTTGGAATTATTGCCATCAGGGTGGATTTTCTCTATCTACTAAAAGAAGAAAGAAACGAAACTCGGGATTTTACGCTATATATTGTATATACTGCACACTTAATTCCACATATTATATTCCAAAGAAATCCCAAGAAAATTTTGTTTAAAAAAAAGGCTTGCAGCTAGTTAGAAAAATGACAGAACTGTGGTGTTATAGACGTTTTAATCACACTACACTTTGTAACAACAAATTTATAAATGTTGACGTTTCCCTTTGAAATTTTGAGCCATTTCAGTACTGTAATTTCAGTACTGTATTTATTGTAAAGAGTTTTCTTGAGCCAAATGCGTACTCTGTCAATAATGAAACTTTAAAAACTTGCTACTATTTGGTAATGTGCTATGTGTTGTTTTAGTCTTTTTCCGAAAGGAAAGGTCTTATGTAGCCATGCACCACGATTAACAGCAGCATATTTTGCATACAATATATAGCGGAAATTCTAGAGTTGCGCTTCTTTTTTCCTTTAGTATATAATGTCAAATAGTCAAATATATTACCTTCACATGCTTTATTCACTGTGCAGCCGGACATTGAATCTTGTCCACCGTTCTTGACATACTCAACAACATCTCCGCCATACTCTTCACACTACAATATTGGTCATATCTTCATGTTAATACACTGGACGACACTTATAAGTAACCCGATTTTAAATGCTAATAAAACACAATTTGTTATATGTTGAACACTTTATTTAAAGTGCAGCCGGACATTGGATCTTGTCCACCGTTCTTGACATACTCAACAACATCTCCGCTATAATCTCCACACTACAATATTGGTCACATCTTCATGTTAATACACTGGACGACACTTATAAGTACCCCGATTTTAAATGCTAATAAACACAATTTGCTCAGATGTTGAACTTGTTATTTAAAGCGGTAACTGAAAGTAATTGGATTATTCAATTGAGTATTTATTTTCAATTTTATTAGATGAATCTGTTAACAATATATTGACGGGTTTTCATACGATTATTTATCAGAATTGTACATTCCATTTAGAACATATGAAATACAATGTAACTGGGATATTGTCGTATAGTGTACATGCATTTAAAAAGTCTGGTTGCATTAACCTAAGCACTAACATATGCCTTTTCTATGCTGGACTGTTCCATTTTGAATGTAAATAAATTCTGAAAAGGTGATCTCTTGGAAGCAACAAACACAAACAAGAGAGTAAAGTAGCAGGCTCGGTTTTACTGAGTCTGTTCATGAGAGGTAATATAAAGTTACCTTTTCCCAAGCCCTTTGCACCGGCTTAAGCACCCAACTTTGAGTAAATATTCATTGCGATTGTGATGACTCAATAAAACCGAGTAATTTTCTATTTGATGCTTCCAAGGGATCCCCTTTTCAGTATTTATTATTAACCTTAACGTTACCACTTACAAATGCCTTTTCCTCTTCTGGCATCAGGTCACAGATCTGTTCCAGTGTGAAGGTCACAACCTCGTGGGACGTGTCCGACTGGATGAGGTCTACAACAGACTTGACGAGGAACTGACACAGACTGCATTTAGGTACAACCTGAATAAGTCATATAAATGAACATATAAACAATTCTCAAACTGCACTTAGGTACAACCTGAATGAGTCATTTAAATAAACATATAAACAATTCTTAAACTGCATTTATATACACTCTGAATGAGTCGTTTATAACGAACACATAAAAGAAAGAAATCTGAACGACGCGTGTCCATTAATTCCATCAAGTATATTATGTCAAGTATGAATAACTTCAATTAAAGTAGCTATCCCGCCTTACAACAGTCAAGTTTTATAACATATGCACACCGTTTCTTACCCTACTGACGACGAGGTATATATATATATAACTTACATACTTTGAAAATACGAACTCTATACAATAAATACGGCTTTAACCAACCAGGCCAAACAAAAAACTGGAGCGTCGAATTAAGAGTAACTAACTCATATTTCTTTTTACGCATAGTCAATCATGGGTATTTTAAGAAACCATGAAAAATGGTATGCTTTTAATCGGCACATATACAATAGTATATGACCTAAACACATGGATAGAGTTTTGATAAACGATTGTGTAGTGTAATTGTGTCGTTATCTGGCGGGTTAGTTTCTTTAAACTAAATATTATAGTAATTTGAAATTATTGATATTCACAAGAACGCTCGACATATGACTGTTACAAAAGACAGAAGGACACAGTGTATAAGAATACTAGCATAGGTTTCTTGAATCAACCCCGGCAAGAGAGTAATTAGACTTTTCTATGAAGCTTGGTCTTGAAATATCTGTTATCTCAATATAATGTAATAAAATATAGTTCCTTGAATGAAATGATTTACTGTGTCTCATTAAGATATGGGCCACACCCTTAAAGCTTGGTGGGGACATATATTTTGCTTTAGCGTGTAGGAAAAGGCGAGTATAGTGTAGTCAGTGTTGCATGTTTGCATGCACTAATTATAAGGATTTAAAACGATAACTGTAGCTCCGCTTACTGATTTTGGTGCTTCATATTCTGGTTCTTTCTCTGATGCGCACACGCCGGGTATCAGGTTACATATAGCAACACCATTCTGAAATAGGCGTACAACTGAATAAATAAACAACATTATGTTCGTTTTAAATATTAAGGACGCGTTTCCGCTCGTTGTAGTATTACGTTACATGCGACTTTATGTGCTAGACTTTATGTGCTAGTTATTAAAGTAAAAGAAGATAATTGTACAAGTCAAGCAGCAAACGTATCATTCAAGGACCAAAGTTAACCACAAATACCTATCAAAACGAATAGCAATAACAAGGATAACTGAAGGCAATGTATGTGATATCAGAAACATAAAAGGGTTGACAATAGGGTTTCGACCTTGTAACCATATATTCAATATGTTAATAATAATAATAGTGTGTATTTCCTGAATAAATATATTTGAGTGTATACACTGATCTTACGAATGGTCCGCAACATAAAATGATAATGCATTGTGACACACTCGCAAAAGTATGCGTATTTACATATAAACACAATCTAAAATATCCTAGAACATCAATAATGCTTTCTTAAAATGATGTTAATGATACTTTTATTTTCATCATTAATCTGTATATCTACACGCATTAAGAGAGCTAGTATTGTACAAGAGTATGCGTTGGCACACTAAAGAAAACGTTATTCTATCGCAAACATACAAGCTGATCCAAAATAGAGACAACTAATATCTAATGGCAACTGATAAGTTGGTCAAAGTTTGAAACACAGTGCATAGTGTTTCCTGTAATGTATCACATCATTATATATATCTACTGCAGGGTCAGATTTAGGACCGATAGATATAAACGTTATCTGTAACAAAGGGTGATTTGTGAAATTTTAACTGAATCGAAATCCAGTTTTTAAACGTCTAGACAAAAATTTAGATATATTTCATGTAATGTGTGTGTAGCTTGTGATACTTATACAAACGAAGATGAGTTGTATTAACTATTGTGATAAATAACATAATATATTAAATCCAGAGATACAGTATCACTTTGATATGTTGTTGCTAAATGCATAATACAGCAATGTAAATGAAACGTATTGTTTAACTCGATACGACGATCACTCTGGGATATTGTTTAACCTGGTAAAAGGGTGTGTGGCTAATGCATGATGCCTAATAAACAATGTTTAATCTGTTTGAGGAGTGGAGGCTAATGAATGATCCCTGTGGGTTATTGTTTAACCTGGTACAAGGGTGTGTGGCTAATGCATGATCACTAATGGACAATGTTTAATCCGGTATAATGCGGGATATTGTTTAACCCAATACCGTGGTATGTGGCTACCGTATGAAACTTGTAAGATATTGTTTCAACAGGAATAAGGGTGTCTGGCTTAAGGGTGTCTGGCTTACGTTGATTTCTTTTAACCCGAAATAAGGGTGTGTGTCTAATGAATGATCCCTGTGTGATATTGTTCAACCCGGTACAAAGATGTACGGCTAATACAAATACATGACATTGTTTACCAGTTACAAGGGTGCGTGGTTATTGTGTGATCCATATCTGATATCGTTAAATACATATTTTATTTGTATAACGTTACCTCTCCAGCAATGGCTTCTAACGTTTCTTTACATACATCACAGGGTATGTACGCCGAACTGACCGGCACAACAGCATCTGCGATATAAAACATAGTGTGTATCGGAACAACGAATACTAAGTAGCTGTATCACGAAAGGTCGTTGCATTACATCCCATGTTAACGTGTTTTGTGTAAATAGTTCACATGTTCAAAGTAAAATATAATTGATAATCCCGATCAAAATACATTATAATTAGCAGTTTTAAGTAATAGATAGTCATGTGTCAGCGAGTTGGTTTATTTAAAAACCGAGATGGGCTACGCCCGTCTCGGTTTTTAAATAACCAACTATCTGAGACAGTCTCTATCTTTTTGTAGTATATTGTACAAAGTGACCCTATCCGTACTCTAACTTCCATTTATCGGACGTTAGAGTATGGTGAAGAACATTATAAAGTGTATGCAATAATTCGTCAACTAAATTATATAGAGAATATGCATAAGAAGGAGTCAAATAGAATTTATTCTTCTTGATAGTATAATAATAATAATAATAATAATAATAATACAAAAGGCTTACAATTCTGACAAAACTTGATAAAGTCGCATGCCTGGGTAGGGTCAATACCGCCTAGAATTGCCTTCAGAATATCCGGTTCTGCATTTAAGCACTGAAATGGTGAATCTGGCATTTATATTGCTGTATAGCGTTTTGTTATTTATAGTTTGTTAGTATTTAGAATGTCCTATTATGCTTTGGGTTTGGATATGCCTGAATGTTTTGAGCTCAGATCTGAAAATCTAATACTGGGTACTGTCGTGATACATGTGAAAATGAAAGTGAAATGGAAAATTCAACAGGGTCTCTACAAACTATGGATATTTTTAAAAAAAAAAGCGAATTTGTAAATCCTGTGTTTTTGCGGGATATTTCGAACAACAGACATTAAGTCTCACACAAATCGATTTTAAGAAAATTCATGAAGTTGTACAGTGGTCCAGATAGGTCAGTCTACATATGCAGAGCAGTACAAACAAAATTGTGTTGTGAGAAGGCAAACACTATTTTATATACATACGACATCTTTCAGTTCGCCTGGTAAGTCGTTGCAGATATTCAGTAGCGTGCTGTTGATGGCGTCGACAGACTTGTTCTCACCAACAAGCTTATCAATGGCTTGAACTAAAAACTTACACAACTGACATTCTAACGTGTCCTGTGGTTTAAAAGAAAGACACAATATCAACATCATTATAACTGTAAAGGTAACTACAAAAGTCGAATGGAAAACGAAGTATTCATAGAACGCAGTCAGCCAAAAACCAGCATTCAACACAAACAACAACTACAAGAATAAATATGTATTTATAAGTAACGTAAGCGACACCACAAACATAAAAGGATTACGTTACCTCTCATGAACAGACTCGATACACCCGAGTCTGCTACTTTTATCTCTTGTTAGTGTTTGTTGCTTTCACGGGAATCGCTACTTTCTGTATTTATTGACAAACATGTGTTCCGTCATGGAACGGTCATTCCAAAACAAAGACATATTATTTACTGTAGCCACTGTTTCGCAGAGAAATGAACCAAAATCTTACACGGGTTACATTATTATGTGGAACGTCGGTCGTACTACCCAGGTGTCCACCCGTTCATGAAAATTGCCCGGAGGGACACCTGGGGTCTTCCTCTACCAGTGGAAGCTGGAAAGTCGCCATATGACGTTAGCTGTTGGTGCGACTATACAATCCAATTCACTTATGTGGTCTGTAAGTTGAACGAATATATTTATAACTATAACGGGCTGTTCCAACGCATGGATGTAATATACACGGTAAACATTGTTTGTTCTCAGTGTATTAACACTCTCATTTTACTGTATCGTTCCTTCTTTTTCTTCATGTATATATTATATTAACATTTGTAGAAGTGTCAATGTGTGTTCTTTCGTTCAACAATAGATCCACTTATTTTAACTGTCATCATTATACAACATAAATGCAAAGGTAAACTTTACTTCAACTTGTTCCGGTTGCAGAGTCTTGAAAGTTTCAACTTCTTGCTTGCAGGTCTGTAATGGTGCGCATATTCCTTCTGGATCCTGCAACGATTGACAGTCTTGCATTAATGAGTATTTGTGCAATGTTCACGGTGGTTATAAAATTTAATAAAGCTATACAGCATTGCAATCACAAAAATGCCTCAAATAATAGAGAAAACAATACCATGGACGTTTCATTTGTTTGTTTGTATGGTGTTTTACTTCATTTTCAACAAATATAGCGTTATATATGACGGTCGACTTTTTTGTAGTGGAGGCAGACCACCCTTGTATCCTGGTTAGAACCAGTACTGTACACCTCCCGCCATCCGTAAAAATCGACACTTTGAGTTCCCAGTGGGATTCGAACCTGCAGCGGTGAGAGGCGAGAAAGTTTACAACGAAACGTCGTTAATACCTCGGCCACGGAGACATTCATGAACATTTCAATATTTAGAAGTCGAAGACCACATAAAGTAGGAAAGTCAAGTTAAGGATATATACGTGAAATTAGTGGAAATCGTTTACTGATGTCAAATGCTCTGAGCCCTAGTTTCAGAGCACCTTATCTTTATTTCTCACACACCATTGTTTAGTTGTTATTCTTCCGTCAACTGAAGAATAACAACTAAACACATGGTTCAGTTAGTAATTAATAGTTTAAAAGGTGATGGAGGCATGAAATACAGTTTATTAAACTCTTAGAAAATATTAAGTATAGAATAGTTTGTCTTCTCAACCAAGACTACTGTAATCAAATGAGTACTTAATGGATTTTTAATAACGGTATGCAGTAAAAACACAATACCTGTAGTCCAAGAGCGTCCATAGCAGTGTGGCACACATCACATGGAATTTGCTCGTTATCTTCAACTCCACCATCAACTATAATATAATTGATATGTTGTCATTATACTACGGAGGGTATAAAAAGAGTGTAAATATCAATGAAATACATGTTTCTACCACTAGTGAAATATATAGGTATGCAATATATATGAAAATGGTATATACAGGTAAGATCATGTAGTTTAGCATGTGTGAAGTATTGAATATCCGTATGTTAAGTGCTTTTTTATTTATTCCACTAAGTAGGTATAAAAGTCGTACATTTATTCCACTAAGTAGGTATAAAAGTCGTACATTTATTCTACTAAGTAGGTATAAAAGTCGTACATTTATTCCACTAAGTAGGTATAAAAGTCGTACATTTATTCTACTAAGTAGGTATAAAAGTCGTACATTTATTCCACTAAGTAGATATAAAAGGCGTACATTCTACCAAGTAGGTATAAAAGTCGTACATTTATTCTACTAAGTAGGTATAAAAGTCGTACATTTATTCCACTAAGTAGGTATAAAAGTCGTACATTCTACCAAGTAGGTATAAAAGTCGTACATTTATTCTACTAAGTAGGTATAAAAGTCGTACATTCTACCAAGTAGGTATAAAAGTCGTACATTTATTCTACTAAGTAGGTATAAAAGTCGTACATTTACGGAACATAGTTAACCAAAACACGCATTCAAACAAACAACAATTACAATGAAAAATACAAGCAACATACAACACCACAAACATAAAAGGGTTGACAATCGGGGTACTGTCTTGGAACGGGTAGTGGCAAAAAATGGTAGCCCTGATGCAGTATTTGTGTAGGTATACAAAAGTTACGAAAGCTAAAGTGCTAAACTAATTACAAGCTTAAGGTTGAAACCCCATAAACAGTTGTTTGGGGAATATCCCCGTCAAAGTGAGGATAATTAACAATTCCAAATTGAAATCATCTCTGTGTCATATGTTTTGCTTATTACTCCATTTCAACCAAAAGATGTAAATCAAGAACGGAAGCGACAGTTTGAGAAATGTTAGCTTTGTAGAGTTTTTAAGAATAGATATTATTAACCATTGTAAAAAAGAAATGGTTATCAATGTTCAATATATCATACAGATACCGATGGGTGTTAATAAATGTTTCGATGACAAAATTATGCGGGGTGTTAATAAATGTTTCGATGACATCTGCCTGAGTAGCTGGTGAAAGACTCAACATGAAATATATTTCATAACAATAAAGAAAGTTTGTACAAACTTTAGAAGTGAACTAATATGATATTTTATGGATGATGGTGCTGGAAATTACTATGTAGTAGTGTTCTCTTGTTACATAGAAGATGGTTAAGCCGTTGAGCAAAGTACGTAATAAACAGATTTAAACACTTTTTGAAGACTGTATTTTTTATATTCTACCGATTTTGTAAAATATATGAACAAATCGGTCATTTGATCTATTTTTCGGACTACCTCAAATATGGTGACTCCCGACTTAAAATGTAATGTAAAACAAAATGTCGTAAGACCATGTAATTGCAACATGACACGGAAACTAGTTCAAACGCAATTTAGTGATCTCATGACCTGTATATAAATACCTATTTATACATGGGATGATGTTAAGATATCACTATTCGATTTTGGATCAACTTATCAAATTGTCCAACATGATAACGGTGATTTACAATCTAGAATAAACAATGCCACACCACGTATACTGCGCACTCAAATCGAGATAGTCAAGTACATTTAGCGCTACTGTCAATGTATTTATCAACGTTTATAGGTATCTCCACTAATAAGCAATACCCCGCGTATCCAATAGGCACGCACTAATATATTAAAATGAATTATTCAACAACATCAAAACAATCAGTATTAAATGTGTCTATCTCAAATGTTGCTCTTTTTTAATTTACTTCTAGCATGCACAGGACATTAAAATATATATATGACACTTACTGTAGACGAATATTGTGTTTTAAAAGTACATAACTGAATGTCAAGCAAAGTGAGGCCCGAAGCATAAATTGCCCTTCGATAACAAGTACCAACATGAGAAAAATGGTCTTATAGAAATCATTGAACCCAAACGCAATGGCACCGTTGATCCACACAGTACCATTAACAAAGACTTTGGTGAAATAGTATGGCTTAAATATGTAATACAAGGTCTTGTAGGAAAATCTACACCGTGATTTAGAAGATCACGGCTATCTGTATAACATAAGGTGGTACTAGGGGATGCCAATATTGACAGACAAGAAAAATTTGTGTGTAAGGGAAATATATGATTTTGATAACATGGATGCATCCGTATGACTTATTTCTAGATAATAAGCATGAGGTATAAATGCGAACTATCTTTAAAAAGTCTATACTCCTATATTCAGAATAAAAATAATGATATTTATTACTTACGAGTACAAAGTTTCACCAATTTGCAGACGATTGAAGGGTCGAATCCTGACTTCAACCCTTGAAGGATTGCTGGTTCTATTTCATGGCACTATAGGAAAAAATGAATACCACAAATCAACAAGTTATATTATAATAAATACTGAAAAGGGGATCCCTGGGAAGCAATAAACACAAACAAGAGATAAAAGTAGCAGACTCAGTTTTACTGAGTCTGTTCATAAGAGGTAATCATGAAAAAAACATAATCATAAAATCATAAACAGGATAAAATCATAAACAGGTGATCATAAAATATCACTATTTGCTTTCACAAACAGAAAAAAAATAATATCAGTCATCCCATGAAGTAGTTATTGTGCTTATAATGCATCAACAACCATTTCATTTCCATTTAAGAATATCTTTAGACAAGCCTTTACGCCACGATGCATGCCATGGCGTATTGATTCATGGCAGGTCGTCTTGAGACATATAAAAGACACATCTTTAATATATACCTTAAGATATGCTTGTATATTTTCATTTAACTTTAAAACATTCATAAAAACATTGGTTTAAAATGAGGCTTGATATAGGCTATTTAGTTAACAAAATTAAAATAATGTCATTGCTTGACTCGTTTCGGTCTGTGTCAAAAGAAAAGTATGAAAGGAGAAATTTGGAAGTCGTAGTACACGATAAATACAAAATATATTGTAGTCTCGGTTTGATTGAGACTGTTCATGAACGGTAGTGAAAGGTGCTTGCTACCATTCACGCCCTCTAGCCCCGGGTTGAGCAGAACTTAGTATTTAAAATGCCAATATTACAGAAACGTGAGCGATCCCGAATATGGTATGCACATGACGATGAACACGGAACCTTCAATGCGGTATTTTCACATCATTCCATGGCCAGTGGCGTATGGTCCTAGTTACTAACAAAACGCGTTGCCCTAAACGAGAAAACAATTGGCTAAATAAACAAAATGGAATTTAGCTGGGAGCAGAGGTTATGAAGCCTGCGTATCACAGGCAACAGTAAAAAACCTAAATTAAAAAGCAGGCAACATAGCCTAAGGGTGATTAAACAAAGCTCAGAACCTTTAAAGGCTGGAGTAGTGTAACCACCTCTTCGAAATTCAAGTAAGAAACCAAAAGTATTTGAGAATGTACCAAGGATGTCAGTAAATATCGGGCTCAGCGACTCCAAAGATCGCAATGAATAACAGTTCTGATTGCAAGCACGGGGAGATGTTTTACCGCCGCCACAATGCACATGCAACGCTACTGTGATATATAAAACAAAGTATGAAAGGAGAAATTTGGAAATCGTAGAACATGATAAAGACTTGATTATCTTAAAGTGGGTCTTATAGATATATCCTCAAAATATAAACTTAAAATGTTGGCATATTCTAGAAGTAGATATAAAAGTCGAACAGGAAATGCAGCATGCACAGTCAACAAAAACATGCATGGAAACAATCAACAATTACCAGGATAAATAAACGGCAAGGTATCAGGAACATAAAATGGTTGAGGACAGTGCTACTGCCTTAGAACAGTCAGTGGCCAAAACCCTACTGTCCTCCCAATAAAAATAAAACGAAACCGGTCACAGACAACTATTGATTTTCCCATAGGCCTGCATTATAGCCTTTAGGGCTACACTGATTTCCCCATTTCTCGTAGTTATATATGGCACCCCTTGCATAACACTTACATCCAAGTGCCATTTAATGAGGAACTTTTTCATAGCTAATCCTATGAAAAGTTAGTCGTGTCTGGCTCCGAAATGACCCCCAGTTTTGCAGTTATTTTCCCGCCAAATGTCAACATGTGCCTACTTTCGTTTTTCAGTAATAATTTTCAAAAATAACCACAAAAATATGTATTAAATTTTCCATTTTGAAGAAAATATATTTATGTTTGAACTCTCAAGTTGTTTTATTTCATAAATAATTCCCGATCGAGAAAGATTCTTGCGATATAGAAACGAGTGCGTTTCGCACGAGTTTCTATATCGCAAGAATATTTCTCACGAGTGAATTATTTTCTGTATCACGACAAAAATGATCATTAAACTATATAATATATATTCTGTGATGAATTTCTTTCCAATCGTCTTTTGACACAAGTATTCCTTCTTCTGTCACTCCTTTGGCGACAGCGCGGAGTAATATCATGTCAATTCGTGACGTAATATCGTGACGTCTATCGTTTAGTTCATAACATTTGCCTACTGTGCTATCTTGCACACAAGGCGAGATAGCACAGTAGAGGAAGGGATATGTTATAGATTTTCTCAAACTGGGAAATTTCTATAATTCATCACAGAATATATAATATATGACGGTAAACAATAGTCTCGGATTCCCTAGACTTTTTTTTTACCAATCACAGTCGGTTTTATTTAGTGGACACGGACCTACAGTGTCAATAAATTCCCGCCATCTTGTATCCTTTTTGACATAGGTCTTGTCTCAAAACATGACATGCTGTCAAAATTCTTGATGGTCACATTTGTCTTCAACATATCGAGAACAACTGATGATAACATAGAAGCTCTAACTTTCCTTCGAAATTAGTACCATGCCTTTATTTTAGAAACGAATATCGGTAAATGCAATTAATTACTTGGAAAAAGTAGATATAAAAGTCGACCAGGAAATGTAGCATTCAAGAGCCACATTCAACCTGAAACACGCACAAAAACAAACAACAATTACAAA
Organism: Cyrtodaria siliqua; assembly: GCA_037043455.1. NCBI lineage: Eukaryota > Metazoa > Mollusca > Bivalvia > Adapedonta > Hiatellidae > Cyrtodaria > Cyrtodaria siliqua. Next base: position 68,062 of record JAWPHD010007872.1, on the reverse strand, counting down.
GATGAATAAAAGGCACGATATGGCATCACAAACATAAAAGGATTGACATTAGGGCTACCGCATTGGAAGGGTCAATGGCAAAAAAAGGCCACTGGGGTTTAAACCAGGTTCTATGCTGCCCAAACCTCACTCTTACCATATTGTCACATTTCATTTCTGTATATTGTTTAAGTTCACTTACTACATCTGCCAGTTTTTCTGGAAGACTTGAACAGAATTTTTCCAGTGTTGCGTTTATGGCTGCCTCGCTTCTGTTTGTCCCTATCAATTTATCAACAGCAAGCACCGCCAGCTTACATAACTCGCATTCAAGCGGGCCCTGTAATACAGTGTTATGTTTTGTTTTAGTATTTTTTCGAAAGGAAAGGGGTTTTGTAGTCATGTTCCATTCGATTAACATCAGCATATGTTACATACAGCGGAAATTCCCGAGTTTCTTATTTTTTCTTTGGTATATATAAGATTGAAATGAAGCAAAACATCTTAATATAGCAACTCTACATGACTTTTACCAAGTTAAATTATTTTTGATGGTATCTACAACGTAGTATAAGCAAAAATGACAATGTTACTACAGTGTATATAACTATTTATATAGTTTCGCTTAACTATGTACCATATGTATATATGTCAAACTGCTAAATGGTATCATTTGCTCAAACAAGGTTGCTGTTGTGTTTGTTTGCTTAGTGGATTTTTTTATTGTTGAAGCTTTTCGGACTACTTCTCGGTGTATACCTACCTGTACGTTATCTTCCACTTCCTCCTGTATGAGAGGCCGTGGTATTTGGTCAACAATGACATCAGCCCTGGGACAAACATTGGTCAACTGCTCACAAAATTGGCTTGGTGTCTACGATAAATAATGGACAACGTATTATGTTAATTAAACGGCAGAATCACAATACAAAATAGTTAATATGTAGGCACTATAAAACAGAAGATAAAGAGTCTAGTGAACTGATTTAAAAAATACACATAGTTGCCCATATAGCACAACAGTAATGAATGAAATGTGGTTTTACGTCCCATTAACACATATTAGTTTATACTGGAAGGTTACCTCAGAGAGAGATAAGATATATAGCACAGTGATATAATCGCCATGCAGTGCATATATATATTTCATATCAGTAATTAATTAATTATTTCCTTTGCAAAACTTAAGAAGGTATACTTTACACACAGTTGATTCCCCTATGTACACACTAGTTAAAACCTCCAAAAACGAATTTCATGGATTGTTTTAAAACCATGTACCCCGATAATATATGAATAAACTATTACATGTGAACACTTACCAGGTCCGTGACTAGTTTCAGAAACAACGTTTCAGAATTGTCTTTCATAAATGTCTGACAAACGTCTTTGTCGTCGCCGGGAAGTCGTTCACAAACACTGTTTACATAGTTGCTTATAGCTCCCTGTATCGAAATATATGCAATACGATAAAGATATATGAAAAACACCGTCTCCTGACATTGCACGGTCAGAATGGAACGATATCGACAGAAGCACATAATTATATTGTTTGGGGCGCTTGTTTCAGCCAAAGGTTTTTCTGCAGTAACTCGAGCAATTTAAATAATACGTACATCAGTCATATATCATTAGAACTGGCATTTTTAGTGGTACATAAAACTACTTTACTTTTGAAAATCAGTTGAGAAATAAATATTTTACAGCCAAAATGATTTTTTGATGGGGCTTTTCCTATGTAAATTGCTTGTTGGTGGGACAGCAAAAAATTACAAAATATCAAATAACTTCAGTAAAACTTGATATTTGGTTATTAAACTTTCAGGGTGTCTTAATGTACTAATATCCAACAATTTAAAACTATTTTTGAATAAAATATCTAAAAAAAATAAATGTATTTTTCGAATTTTTCGAATTTTTCATGCAGCAGAATTTTGCATTGAAAATGACCCATCAAAATCAACTTTCGCACATGAAATTTTTATTTCTCAACCGATTTTGAAAAGTAAGTTATTTTTATTTACCACTAAAAATGTCTGTTCCATTGATATATAACTTATATAGGTAGTAAATAAATTTTGTCTTAAAAGACCAAAAAACCTTTGGCTGAAACAAGCGCCCCAAACAATAGTAAACATATTTTAAATGTATGTTTCTAATATTTATCCAATAAGTCAATGGTGTTATTATTTAATGATATGATACAAACTAACTAAGAGGAGATTATTTCAGAAGTATTGTGTGTTTATACAACAATGTAGTAACACAAACACAAATCCAAACGTCGGATAGACTATTTCAAGTGATTCTAAGTCAAACAAAGGGCCATAATTCTAAAATAAATTAGGAAATCAATGATGGGTGATGTACAGGGACATAAGGCCGTCTGTTGTTTTATGCATATTGTGTATGGAAATTTGGTCAAACTCTATTTTTATTGACTTAATATTACATCAGAATTATATTTTTAAAACGTCTAATGTAATGACTAAAACCATTATTTCGTTTATTAGATAGCTTTGTATATATATTATCGACTTTTGTATCCCGGTTATTGTATCGAGGTTGCATTTCAAAAATCTAATATACATTTATCAAACTGGGATTATATTGTGTATTCCAACTGATATTTAGCTAAATCATGTTTAGATTCAAACTCAGAGTGTATACGCGTGTATGTCTCAATACGGGAGAAACTATAAAACCAAGTATAGCAAACGAACGGAATATTTCTACTTTGAGAAATAGTACAGAGAAAAACAACATAATTGTATATTCTTTAATTTATATTTCAATTTTCTCTGTGCGTTTTAAAACTGTATGTTGAAGACAAGGATTATATAGTCTTCAGCTTCGGGTTACCGCGAAATATGCTCCAATCTCCATCCAGAACATTTTCATCGATTCCCATCTGCGTTCGGAATGGCATAGTGCTTTTTTTCCAATTTGTCTAAAGCGCTATACAGCATTCCCACTCCCTTATATCGAATAAAATTGACTTCTAGAGGGTTTGTTACACCAATATAGGAGTTTACAAACTGCTGCCGAGCCCTACCTGAGTTTCGCCTCCCGCCACTAACGTCTGTACCTGTCCCACTAACAGGTGGCACACCCCACATAAAATGTTGCCACCCTCAGTCGGAGCACCTGTAAAGAGAGAATCATGAATTATGTGTAGAGCACTTGTTCCATGGCATATATACTAAACGAAAAAGGAAACGCAACTCGGTAATTTCCGATATATAATTTATATACTACACACTTCATTCCACGTAATATTCCAGAGAATTCCTAAGGTGTTTTGTAAAAAATATATAAAAGAAAAGTTGCAGCTAGTTAGAGAAAGGACTCAACTTTGCTGTTGTAGACTTTTTAATCACAGTTCATTTTGTTACACAAAATTCATAAAAAGTTTCTTCTTTGACAATTTGAGCTATTTCAGTACTGTAGTTAATGCAAAGAAATTGCACCATTTTACATCCTTAATTTGCTCACCTGCTTGAGCTAAACGCGTATTCTGTCACTACTGAAAATGTTTAAGGAATAATAGTTTGTGTGTTATGTGTTACATTGGTCTTTTGTCCGGAAGGAAAGGTCTAATGTAGCCATGTACCATTCGATTAACATCAGCATATTTTACATACAATATATATAGCGGAAATATCCGAGTTGCGTTTCTTTTTTCCTTTAATATAGTTAGCTGTAACCTTATACACTGAATGAACACTGAATGATCAATGTACCGGCAAGTACAAGGTATAAAAGTCGAACAGGAAATGTAGCATTTACAGAACACAGGCACCCAAACCAAGCATTCAAAATAAACAACAATTAGTTTATCGTCAAATAATCAAAACGGCCGCCACGGCGACCCAGAGTTTACAAAGTTATTATTTTCCATCGATTGTAAGGAAAGCTCTATGAACTTATTTGAATCACTCTCGGTGTCTTCCTGGGTAGAGCCAGTACTAAGCAAATGCAGATAAAGTGTCATGCTCACGGACAAAACGCATATGGCAATGGCGGGGATAGAACCCACGACTTTTCAATCATTGGTCCAACGCGACAATTACAAGCGTAAATAGACTCAAGTGGGCACCAAAACTCACTCTTACGATGTTGTCATCATACCAGTTAAACGGGGCAGTGTAAATAAAGAAATCCCCGACAGGATATATCCCCTCAAAAACTTAACAGCATCAATAGGCGATATAAGAAACACACAAATATGATCAATCATGTATATTTGAATATAACAAATCAAAATGCATTTGACGTTGCAGAAGCCAGAACAACAAGATACTAAACCATTAGGGGACGAAAAGACAATATAAAAGACATATACAAGACATATTAAAGACAACCATAAAACGTTACCATCCCTTTATGATTTCAGTAGACGTCATCATAGGTATATAATATGTCGGGGTCATCGCACAATCAAACGTGAAAGCATTTGGGCAAACTGTAAATGAATCAACCGCCAAACATAAAGTGCGTTGCATGACTTCTTCTGATAAACGTTCGAACCAGTCTCATAAAGATAATATGAAAGTGATCATAACAAAGGATCTTACGACGTTTGTCACGTCACCATAGACGTCAGGTTGTGATAGTCTTTGTCATGCTTTCCGTCGTTGCAAAACGATAGACAGAAAGAAAAAAAAAATCTTCAACAACATCTTCCAGTTGTAACAAAATCTAGCACGTTAACGTTTACTTGTCAGCAAAATGTTCTAGATGATAAATGGTTGGTTGTTGAGTACCGTACCGACAGCAAAAAGAAAAACTCTGTCACATCAATTTGCAGAAGACGAAAGAGAAATGTACGATTTAAAACAAAAATGAGAAAAAAACTATAAACACTAAAATTAAAGTTAAACTATTTGTGTTTTTTTCGTCTATTTATTTGTATTACTTCTGTAATATGAAATACGGTAACAGTTTAATATCCGTTAATATAAAAAGAGTAACATTCTAATGAAAATGTGAATATATATGATAAAACGATTAAAACATGTCGGCCTTCGACCAATATCGGGGTCTCTGGCTGATATGACGGGCAATAAATCATCGCCTATGTACTAACTTCTAATTATCCCATACTTGCTGGCAAATATGAACATTTTGCATATACGAGCGCCTATGGTAATATATATCACTGACAAATTAAAGTGATACTGTGTTTGGCAAATTTGGTGGAATTAAGTGGAGGAAAAAAGCAACCATGCTTTTATACTGAAAGGAAACGCATATTGGGTATTTCCGCTATATATTGTATGTTTAATATGCTACTGCTAATCCAATGGTACAGGGCGACATTAGGCCTGTCCTTTCGGAAAGACGGTTAAAATTGCATCGAACACACCAATGGTTATCCTTTTAAAGTTTCATTATCGACAGAATGCGCATTTGGCTCAAGTAGGTGAGCAAACGTAGGCTTTAAACGTTGCAATCCCTTAACCTTAAACACAATACTGAAATGGCTTGACTTTTTCAAGCGAAACTTCAACATTTATGAATTTCGAGTAACAAAGTATACTTTGGTTAAAAGGTCTACTACATGACAGAGTTGTCCTTTCTGTAATTAGCTGTAGCCCCTTTTTTGTACTTGATATTTCTGGAATATTACGTGGAATTAGGTGTATATAATAGTGTAGTATAGGCAATAATTGTTTATTTATGCGTTTCTTTTTCCTTTCAGTATATTTCATTTATTTTTTAAATTATTGAGCTTTTATAATTTTATTGAAAATAATATTCTGAACAAGGATGGCAAATATCAGAAGAATAAATGAAGTAACTAGAGCGTTTACCTTTTTAAATAATACAAGGATCATAACTATGATGTTTCTTGTGTGATACTGATATCGCTAGATTGTTTAATTTGTCCCACTTTCTTCTATGACAAAGACAACTTTATGAAATAAAATATGTTTAAAAAAACTGGGAGGCCGTGTCATGTGTGTGGTGGATACGAGTCAGGTCAAATATGGTTGATTTTCAAGCATGTTCGACCTTTTATCGATATTAACACATTTTGAACAAGTGTGTTAAAGAACGGGTGAAAGATGAAGCAGCTAAAGACCTAATAAAGCAAATTGCAATGTTCTTAAATAAATCAAGGACCATAACTCTGATATTTCTAGAATGGCATAGGTAGTTTTTGAATTTGTTCCACTTTAACTTCGTGAAAAAAGGCGGGTCGGCGGTCCTGGTGGGGGCCATGGTGGTTGGTTTTCAAACAGGTTTAAGCTGTTATTGATATTAACATTCGAAACAAGTTTGATAAAGATTATATAAAAATGAAAATACAGACTCAACAAAACAAAATAATAAGAATTTATCAATAAATCAAGGGCCACAACTATGCCGTTACTAATCAGCTCTAGCTGATTTTCGAGATGTTAAGAGACTTCGTTGGTATAAAAAGTCTGGCCAAGTTTGATAAATATCAGATGAAAAATGAAATAGCTATAGATTTAACAAAGCAGATTTACCAAAACAAAATAATAACAGTTTTTCAATGGCGTGGCGCAGTCGGTAGCGCTGCGGATTTGTAACCGGAGGCCCCGGGTTAAATCCTCCTTGGTGCCACTGAGTTTCGTCGTTGTGTTCTTGGGCAAGACACTTCCCTTAGCCTCGTCCGTCGGCTGGGGACGTAAACCGGGCGGTCCCGTGTATCGGTCTATCCGCCGAGCACGTTAAAGAACCATAGGAATCTATTCAATTATAGTTCCCGGATTCCTATGTATCCTTCCCCTCTCTCTGGGGCGGTTCTAAATAACATATACTGTGTTGATGAGCCGTTAAACAACATTCAATTCAATTCAGTGAATCACGGGTCACAACTCTGTCGTTCTAATCCAGTATAGCTTGTTTTCGAACATTAAGACTCTGGCCAAGTTTCCTAAAGATCGGATGCAATAATGTAGGTGCTAGAATGTTGGCAAAGCAAAATATGCTAGAAGCGTTTTTGATTAAATCAAGGGCCTTGGCTCTTATTTTTATCATCTGCAATTGGTGATTTTCGACTTCGACCGAGCTATCATTGATATTAAGACACTGGTTAAGTTTGGTTAAAGGGAATATAGTGAAACAGCCAAACAATCTTTATTATTTATGGTTTCTGAAAAACTTTGAAAAGGGTGAAAGAATTATCAAAATCGGATGATAAACACAGAAGATATTATCGTTTGAAGGTTCTGTTGAAACGGATAGGAAGCCGCCATTTTTAGAGCAATGACATCACAGTTCTAAAAGAGCATATATGGAATATTGATATATATGAAAATGTATTCATTTATAAGGTGAAAAAATAAAGTAACTGTACGAAGAATATGTGTAACTAATGGCAATAATGCTTTTTATGACCAATTAAGGAGTTTGCATTCATTTGCAGTGATTGGCTTTGCTTTAAATGATATTGATCAATATTTTTTATATGGTCATATGGAACTATGGTGTCATAGTTTTCAAAATGGCGGCTCCCATATCCATTTTAGAACAACCTTCAAATGGTCATAGAATGTATGTATATAGTGTATGTATGTATATAATCTATGTATATAAATGATTTTATAATGAACGTAATTTATTTAAGTATTTACAGAACGTATGTATAGAATGGGTCTCGGGCCGATATGACGGGCAATAACGCATCACCCATGTATTAATCTCTAAATCCTTCACGAATGGTAGACGTGTGGTTCTTTTCACGAACGAGCGCACGTATTATGTATTGAATGTATGTATAGAATGTATTTACAGAATGTATGTATTGAATGTTTGTATAGAATGTATGTATTGATTATATATATAAAATGTATATATTGAATATATATATATAGAATGTATTTATAGAATGTATGTATCGAATGTATGTATTGAATGTATGTATAGAATGTATTTATTGAATGTATCATGTATGTATTGAATGTATGTATAGAATGTATATATTAAATGTATGTATATAATGTATGTATTGAATATATGTATAGAAGAATATATGTATAGAATGTATGTATAGAATGTATTTATTGAATGTATGTATTGAATGTATGTATAGAATGTATATATTAAATATATGTATAGAATGTATGTATTGAATATATGTATAGAATGTATGTATAGAATGTATGTATTGAATGTATGTATAGAATGTATATATTAAATATATGTATAGAATGTATGTATTGAATATATGTATAGAATGTATGTATATAATGTATGTATTGAATATATGTATAGAAGAATATATGTATAGAATGTATGTATAGAATGTATTTATAGAATGTATTTATTGAATGTATGTATTGAATGTATGTATAGAATGTATATATTAAATATATGTATAGAATGTATGTATTGAATATATGTATAGAATGTATGTATAGAATGTATGTATTGAATGTATGTATAGATTGTATGAGTAGAATTTATGTATTGAATGTATGAAATTAACGTAAGCTGTCGTTATAGTGTTATGATGCTATTTAGTTATATGACTTACGTGGTATCTTGTTCTTCTTTTTACAACACATAACTAATTTAAGGATACAGCTTTTTTAAGATATTATAGTGGGATCAAACGTAAATAAAATATAAAACGCCAATTGTCAGTCCGTTCTGTAATTAAAAAGGTCCGATAGTACATATCGAACGTGTCGGTCGAGAAGTGGGACGGTCGGATGACGTACCCACAGACAGACGCACGTTCGAACTGACGGGCATACGCACATGCAGGTTGGCGGACAGTTGTATAAAAATCCATGATCTTGGATATAGATACACCAAACAGTACAATAATAGCGGAAGTGCAAAATTAAAGTAATATTAGAGGAATAAAGGTTTTTGCTCAGTGGAAATTCGGATTATAATAATAAATAATAATAATTATAATAATTATAATACGTGAATAATAATAATAGTAATAAATATTTATTAATGTCTACCAGGGCTTTATATGATCATTGTCTATATTACACAAAAGAGCATATCCGTATCACATAAATTGAAAGATGCATTCAAATCTGGGACCAAGGATCAGACGTATCAGCCTGTATCTGTAAACATGTGTGATATACCGACGATAACAGATAACAAAGGGAAATCACAAAAACCACACACTATATGCTATATCTCTGTCTGATACCAAATTATCGGTTATCACTAAATCCTGTCATACGGTCATGTAATGTCCAAAATGAGGCACATCGGACCTTACCTAGCTTACAACAAATGTGTTATACCACATCTTATGAAAAAGCAAGTGGGTATTTCATGAATTTAGTTGTTTAATTGTCTAAAGGCAACACCCCAAATTTAATTATAGGTTTTATAAAAATGCATTATACCTGGGATGAAAACTGAACTACGTTTATAGATTCCTGATTATACGTAAGCCTCTTTTTTCTCGCAATAACTTTATTTAAAAACATTAACAAGTTAAGTTTAGTGTGATTATGTGGATATTATAAACAATTCTAAAATTATTTATTAAATCTCTATGCATACTTAAAATAAATTAATGTTGAAGTATATAACTTCACTTGTCTGTGGCATTTACTACTCATAATATTACTTCAGGTTTTTTTTTAAATTTTTCACATATTTTTAAATATACTTATTAACCACTCATGGACACTAAAAACATCTATTTTAAGATAACTATTTAGCTATAGGTTTTATTTATCCATAACCTTATTAACAATATTAAAACACGTCTTAAATCGATAGAAAATGTTAATTGTTTAAAAAATTGATAAAATTTGATTAAAATGAAGATAATGCTTAGAAGCTTTATGAATACGGACCCAGGGGTTTATTCAAACTGTAACGTATTTTTTACAAAAGTGGTTTATGTTATGCCAAATGACAATATTAATAATGCAAACCAAGCCTAGTAATACTTTAGCATACTTAAGACAATATTTACTCATACCAGGGACAGCTATACGTATATCTACTGACGAAAATAGAGCCCTGATATCGTTTACCCTGGTATACATTTATTTACCCTACCTAGACTTATATGATAGTCTTAAATATCCTCAATGGCAATATAAATTAAAATAAATACCATAAACAATGCCTAAAACTGCTAGGAAAATAATCCCTTTCATGGTGACAGCAAAACAGTGCTGCAGCTTACAGCATACGAAATAAAATTCAAAAGAATGCGCAACTTTAATGGGTGTTGCGTGTATATGTCACATTACTCTCACGTGACAAAGCAAAGGTCACATGATATAAAGTGACCTTGACCTTCTTCGATTTTTGTTGTTGTTCAATTAGAAAAGATGCAAAGATGGCGGTGGACTTTGATGGTGAGAGAATGGTGAAGAAAAGGGAGGGCGTGCAGCCAGACCACCCACAACAACCGCTGTGTGCTTGCACTTCCTTCAGCTGTAATAAACTGTTCCTGTTTTTATACACATGTGTTTATGTGGTAAGTGCCCGCTCTGTAAACACGACGCTTCTGTCAGTTCACCGTTTGGTTTGAAATATTTATAAATTATTTATCAATGTAAAACGAATAATATGTAAATTTGCATTATTTGTTACCCTCAGCCGACAAGTTCGGGAGGAATAGTAATTGCATTATCGCCTGTCCGTCCATCTGTTCACAGTACCATGTCTGCTGAGCTCTGTAACTTTTCAGTCTTTTGTCTTTCAAACTCACGTTTGTGTTTTGATTTGGTTCCTGGACAAAGAATAGTCTAAATAGGGCCACTGCAGACATTATTTACGAATCCATCACGCGACACTCATTGACCTACTTCGCGTGTATGCATGATATAAATACAGCTATTATACTTTTACGAAAAATGTTTTGTACATAAACTATAATTTTTCATAAAAGCTGAATGTTAAATAAATATCTTGCAACACTTTCATAGCAATATTCTTTTATTTCGTTACAATTTATAAAAAGACCTTGACCTGTAAATGTGTGTGTGTGTGTGTAATTCTAAGGTTTATAGTCCGTCCGCCAACGAACACGTCAAGGTATACCTGACGCGATGGGCACAGTAGAGTCTGGACTTTGACCTGTAAATGTAAACAAACTCGAGAACAACGGGAAATTTAAATTAGATTCAATGCACTCCGTAACTCGCGTGACGGATTCGTAAATATTGTCTTTTTCGTGCAGACCTCCTTCTTCAGGGCACGAAAATTCCAGATAAATTCTTGAACAGTTTATAAATTTGACAATTCAAATATAACATAGGACGAGTAACCCAAAATAAAAATTTTCTTGCCCTGTTCTTGTCTGGGATTTTTTGTAATTGTTGATGGATTTCCATGTCAGTAGAGCATATTTTGGTAAACCAATGTTGCAGAAAAGAAGAAAAATGTTTACCTGATTCAGTGGTTGAGAGACATTTACGGAGGGACCATTAAAGAGGTAAAAAAATAAATCCGGAAAAAAAACGAAATTAGCTTCCGGCCTTGTATTTATATATACAGGGTTCTCCACAGCGCCTTCAAGCACCGCGCTAGCGCGGTGCTTGAAAATCAAAATCCTTATTTGCGCTGTCCTTGAAATTAGCGCGGTCCTTTAAATCCCAAGCGCGGTGCTTTGATTTACTCGATTCATGTTGTGTTGGTGCGCCTTAAAACCCCAATTCAATCAATTATCGTCCGACACATACACTTACACAGGATGTAAGTCACGCGCTATCGGTGTGAAATACTACACGTCAAGGACAAGTGTGTACAGTTGTATAAACCAGTCAAATCAGGCAGAGATAGGGTGTTGTCGCGTTGCGTTAGCTGTGTATCACTTGACTTTATTGTTGATCATTATTATGTCCCGACAAACAAAACTTGATGGGATTAATTAGACTAGATGAAGCGATGTGACATAATTGATTGGATAATGTGATTTAAATACATGATGAGTGATTATTAAGGAGTTGTTAAAAAAATATGATGTTTTGATGTTCGTCGGCTCTCTGCGTGGATCGTCTGCAGTTTGTAAGTATTAATTTGTTGCAGATTATTTTAATTACTCGATACTTTCAGAGATTAGTTAATATCTTTAATTAATTAAGTTAATGAAGTTAAACTGGGTTACTTTGCTATAAAATGCCCGATGTTTCTATTAATTTATCATAACAAAATGTCGAAGCAAAGTAGTAAGAGACCCTTAGACGGGGGAATTGGCAAGTTTTGTGGTAAGAAATGTTGAGGCTGCACCTACTGTCTGTGACTCAGCATCTGAACCAGTCGCCAAAAGAGCCAGGGTCAGACTGACCGGGTTCAATCCAGACTGGGAGAAAGACTTCAAATGGGTTGAGGAAATGGAAAATGGTTAGTAAATAAATACATGTAATATAAGGGCAATCAATGTAAAGAATGAATATTAATATTATTTTATTCAAATGCAGATTACTGTAAAGTGTATGGTAGCTGATTATGATCTAAATTTAATGGATAAAGAGTTTGTTGTATTGGGGTATATTTATTGCAGATTATATTATGTCATGTTGTAGTTTGTACTAGGGTACTGTATATTATATTTATGTACAGATTATATTTCTGTTCTGTATAGTGTTTTGTCTGTAAATTACATGTGGAAATGAGTTAATAAAATACTATTTTACTGTATAAATATATTCTCTTTAATATAGTTCTTCCCCATCTTCATTTTATAATTAAAAATCATCTCAGGGCATATGGTGCAACCTAGAATTGGAAAAAAAATGACAAAGGGAGGGGTGGAGGACCCTGAAATACATATATACTACAACACAATTTCCTCTCTCTATCCCTCTTCTCTCTCTGCTGTAGGGGGGGCCTGTGTGTAGAACCTCCAAATTCATGTTTATTTTATCATTTTTTGTTCAAATTCATTAAAGGTCATCATCATGACCCCTGCATTGTTTCAGGTGCCATCTCGCCGGTGCATAGAATTACCGGAGTAGAGCTATTTACCGAAATACACTGGAATATACCGGAATAGACCATGATATTACCAGAATAGACTTTTTATAATTGATATATGATAAAATATTGATGTGATAATACATTTAAAGGGATACACGGCAATCTTGATATTTTGTAAAACTCATGGCGTCCCGCTAGTTTTTCTAGATAACTTACATTTGTTCAATCATTAATATTAATTATAAGAACAGTAATAAGCAAATTGCATATTATTCAATTTTGATATTATTGCACCAATAATATATTAACACTTATATTACAGTAAAACGAACAAATGAATACTTAAAATTTTATTTATTTAAATTTAACCAGTTTAAAAGTAAACATGATCCTGCATATATAAATCGAGACACCCATTTCAGACACTTAACGATTGCCGTGTGTCCGTTTAATATACTTAAAGTATCAGAAGATGTAATGTATTAGTAACGATAAATATTTTATAAAAATATATATTTAGCTTGTACAAATATATTTCATTTATTTATATAAAGGCAAAACAAAAATAAGGTCTTTCATACTTTAAAATGTTATTTAAGATTTTTTCTTATTTTTGTGTCAAACTAACAATATTAGAAGCAAAAGTTGATTTTGAAATCAAGAATTAAGTAATTTCTTTATTATTTCATTTCCACTCTGTGAGTTTGAAATTACTTGCAAAGGACACTGAAACCATTAGGTGTGAACAGGATGTTATTAATACAGCCCCTGCTATGAACAAAAACTTAACAGTTTGATAGCTCCGTTTATAATATTGTTTTGTGTCCAATTAACACTAAAACACATACTTGCTTCCCTGAGTATATAACAACTGCTTAAAGCATGCTGTTGTCACCCGCAGTATACAGCTACTTAAAAGCGTGTCATGTTCACGCCTTTCTTTTAACGTTTTGTAATATGTATTCTGTTATCAGTGATATTTCTGCTGTATTATTAGCATTAACCATCCTTCCTGTCACTCGGTATAAGGATGGTGACCAGTGAAAATCACAGGCAACTAGGGCTTTGCTCCGTGGGCACTGGGTAACTGCTAGGAAGCATGGCAACTGTTAAAAATTCATAGTAATGTTTAAATGTTTGTAAAGTTTATCAGCAATAATTTTTCCAACTCTCATGTTAGCTGTTACAGTAATGTTCACCTTGTCCATGTGCACTGTAAAATGTAATGGTAACACAATATCTGCCAATATTTGGTAGTTGTACCATAGCTCTAATTGTTTTCCTTCGTTCTTGCTTATGATATAATTTTCATAAACCTGAAGGTCTGAGCCTAAACCGTGCTATAACTGCCGGTATATTTCAGCCTTGCTATAAATGACAGATTCAGGTTCAAACTAGGCCTGGATTTTAGGGAGAAGTGACTTCTCCCTCGAGAAGTGACTTCTCCCTCAAAAGAAAATAGAGAGAAGTGACCAATAAATAGGGAGAAGTGAGGGAGACACGATCTTTTAAATTAAGCGCGCAATCGGTTATTGTTAATTATTAACTGATATACATGTATACACCCTATTGGTTTTATTCACACTCACAGGCACTCTTTACTTATATATATATATACTTTAACTATAGAAGAAGGCATTGAGAGAAGAATTAATATAAATATATTGCAAGTAATCTTTATTTATATATTTATCTTTCTATCAGTTTGTATGGAGTTCTATCATAAGGGTGTAAATATGATTCTCAAACTTCGTAAAAGGCTTATTCCTCATTAAGACATATCAGACCAATTTATGTGTTTTGTTTCCCAATTCACAAGCTAAAAACAATATTTAATTTAAAAAAAAAAAATCCTCCATCCAAACTTATGTAATATGTACTATCCATACTACTATGAAACCGCACTTTTCCGAAAGTAAAAAATTGCCAAAAATTCAGTAGAAATGTCATCTATTATTAACTCTTTTTCATGCATTAATTTGTTTGGAATGCCAAAAGGTCCGTTTTATCAAACAATTAAGAAAACAACTCTAATCATTATTCGGTGATATCATTTAATCACCTCATAAGTTATTTCAGATTATTGTTTCGATCACGTTTTCAACACGCACTTGTCTAACAGTAACGGAACCTACGATTGGTCAATTGATCAGCTATACGCAATCTCATTGGATAAGGCGTGGGTATTCCCTGTACAGTCTAATTTGTAAACAAAACATGGCGAGGTGCGAAAATTGCCTCGGGGGATATCATAGTTGTAGGAAAGTATGCTCCCCGCGGGGTTTCTGCTGTGATCGATCAAAGCAATTAGCATAATCCCTTCCCAGAGATGTCTACACCTGTCTTGAGACATAAACAACAGGTCAGTTAAAGGACTGGTTACACTTCACTTGAGGGCGGGAAAAAAGTGAAGTGGTCAATCTGAAGGCGACTTAAACTTCGCCGTCGCTTATGTCGCCCTCCAGGTTGAACACTGTATACCATGGTCTACCCAATTTTACACGCGCGTAGTTGGATAAATGGCTATATTATGGTACAAAACATTTATAGCATGTTTTATCATCAACTTGTATGGGGTTTATGAGATAAATACATACAGAATCTCACAATATCTTGCTCCAAATTTTTTTTTTTAAAAAAATGCATACCTACCTAACCTATTTTTTTAGAGCATGCAATAACTTTTTTTTTTTGCCTAAATAGGTCTATTCCGGTAATTCTACCCCCATCTCGCTCAAATTGCTACAGTAGATCAGTGGCAGAAAAACAATAAACATGGCTCCAACATACTAGTAAATGGAGTGTCTACAATAGAATTTGCAGCAACTCTGCAGTTCTGCATGTGAGAAGGTTATAGGCCCATTCTCCTTATTTTATCTGGATGTGAAGTTCTGGAGGATGAGCAGGGGCGTACCTGGGCATACTACTATACGCCCGTGCTTATAATTCAGAGTTGGGTGTAGGAAAAATAAAAAAGCTATAAAATGAGAAAAATTCAATACTACTGATTTAGGGTTCAATTTTTCGAAAAAGAAATCCAGGGAGAGGCCCCACCCCTCACCCCCACCAGTCGGAGGGGGCACCCACCTCCTACACCCTCCCCCGTGCATATACCCAAAAATACTGCAGGTAAGCTTCTGGGATCGTAGGAAGAAAAGTATTGTTGAATAGGAAATTAATTTTTGCACGCGATGGTGTGTAGGGTGCATGTATTTGAGATTGTTGTACACGTCTGCTTGACCACAGAAAAACAACACTAACATTTACTGTTACAGTCTTCATGAAAATAATTATAATAACAGAAGGTAATAATCAAAAGATGCAATTTCCTGTGATGGTACACATTCCATTCACAATTGACCATTATGTGCTTTGTTGCATATGATTAAACACCTGTTGATAATAATAGAGCTGCCTTGGCCCAGTGGTTTATATATATGCCTCTCAAACCAAAGGTCCTGGGTTCAATTTCCAGGGGGGCTGTGTCCTGATTTTTATTAAGCGTACTCCATTGGTATCTTATTCGGGCAAGGTGAGGGTGTGTGAATTGAGTTTATTTCTATATGCAGGTTATTTCTGTTCATTGTATACAGGTAATATAATTTTCGGTGTTGGGTGTGTGAATTAACATGACACCAGTACTTAGATATCTCCACCATGTATACAGTTGCACATGCTATTGTTTGTCGGATGTATCATATTGGTTTGATTGGTTGAAATAAATAAATGATTGACAACTGGCATCATGTTAATAGGGTAATTTATATTAGAAAGGTCATTGGTTGTGCGTGTGTAAATTGAGTTTATTTAAGTTTTGCAGGTTATGTGGTAGGGGGAGTTGAGTTTATTCCTAATATGGAGGTTATTGATGCTGGATTGTTAGTTGAGTTTGTCTGTTTTGCACCCAGGTGATATCATAATTTATATATGCAGATTAAAAGCATAGGATTTTTCATGGGTTTATACTTTCTTAAAGAAAATTGCCCGGAGGGGCACCTGGGGACTTCCCCAACAATGGAAGCTGGAAAGTCATCATTTGACCTTAGCTGTTGGTGCAACTATAAAAATCAATTCAACACAGATATTCTATTTCGCAGGTAATTGGCGCTGGACTCCTGCTGCTTGGTGTATGGATTGAGTTTCAGGAAAAGGACTATGAACTACTCAACAAGGATCTGTTTATTCCAGCCATGTTGTTGATGTCTGGTGGCTTTGTCATCATTGTCAACTCCCTGCTCGGGGTTGCCGGGGTAACACGAGAAAATACCTGCCAACTTAAAACAGTATGTATAAGATGCATTCTATATGCATTTATTGACCTAATGACATGTGATCATTTTCTATGTCTGAACATTGTTGGATGTTTTTCAAGCCAGCCTATGCTTATTCTAATTTAACTCTTACGCAAATGATCCAGACTTCATGCCACTTTTAAGTGTATTATATTACCGCTAAATTTCTATTATTTTACCCAATTTTCTCATGCGTTTTAAAATGCATATATTTATATGTAAATAGTTTTCATTTATTTTGATATGCTATTTCTTCAAAGGATTTTTTATGTAAACTATTCCTCTTGACCCGTTTTCCCTGCTACCTATCCGTATTATGCATACGTACATTATTAATGGGGAACAAGGTAATTGTGCATTAGTTCATGATGATTAATTTGGCAAATGTTGATTTGTAACATTTTACAGTGTTTTTAGTCCCCTACACCGGAGGGTACTATAGGTTTACCTCCCGTAAGTCTGTCCAGAAAACTAGATTCTGCAATAATTTATAAAATATATTTTCATGAAACTATTTACATATATGGTAAAGGGGCATAAGGAGATTATGCATGTTATTTAATTTTGTTGATATGGCCAAAATCTGGTTGCTATGGCAACAAAATAGTATAAAAAAAAGTTATATGTCTGTCCGGAAAACTGGATCCTGCGATAACTTAAAAAGTATAAAAGATATTTTCATGAAACTTTTTACATATTGTAAAGGGGCATAAAGAGATTATGCACATTATTTTATTTTTGATATGGTCAAAATTATGGTTGCTATGGCAACAAAATATGATATGGCCAAAATTGTGTTAGTTATGGTAACAGAATTCAGTCGTTAGTTATACTCTGAATAAGGGAGCTTAAAGCGTCATCTTTATACTGAATAAATTACTTCCCTTCAAATAGTTATATATTAATACCTGACTTGAAATTAATGTTAATTTATTTGCGTATGTATTTTTAGCTCGACTGATCAGAGATCGGCAGAGCTTATGCCGTGGTGCGTCGTACGTCTGTCCGTCCGTAAACTTTTTTTTGTAGCGACTACTCCTCTGAAACTAATGAATGGATTTTCATCAAACTTTACAGAAATGTTGCCCATGAAGTCTAGTTGATCCTAGCAAAAATTCATGTTGATGTGAAATCCAAGATGGCCACCAAATCTAAAAATAGGTTTTTAAAAAACAAGTTTGTAGCGACTACTTCTTGAAAACTCTTAAGTGATATTGATATGGGACTTCTTCTAAAATGATCAGCATGACATGATGTTGGTCCTTGTCGAAAATCGTTTTGATTCTACGTTAAACATGGCTGCCAGCGGCCATCTTTGTTTACATAGAATTATATAATGAAAACTTGTAGCGACTACTACTCTGAAACTACTTGACGGATTTTCATGAAACTTTACAGGAATGTTGCTCTTGATGTCTAATTGATCCTAGCAAAATTTTAGGTCGGCCGGAAATTCAAGATGGCCGCCACGACTAAAAATAAATTTTCAAAATACAAGTTTGTAGCAACTTCTTCTTGAAAACTATAAGTGATATTGATATGGGACTTTTTCTAAAATGATCAGCATGACATGATGTTGGTCCTTGTCAAAAATTGTTTTGATTCAACGTTAAACATTGCTGCCAGCGGCCATCTTTGTTTACATAGAGTTATATAGTAAAAACTTGCAGCGACTACTCCTTTGAAACAACTTGGCGGATTTTCATGACACTTTACAGGAATGTTGCTCTTAATGCTCTTAATGTCTGATTGATCCTAGCAAAATTTCAGATCGGCCAGAAATTCAAGATGGCCGCCACAGCTAAAAATAGATTTTTAAAAAAGAAGTTTGTAGCGACTACATCTTGAAAACTATAAGTGATATTGATATGGGACTTTTTGTAAAATGATCAGCATGACATGATGGTTATCAGAGTCAAACATAATTTTGATTCGACGTTAAACATGGCTGCCATTGGCCATCTTTGTTTACATAGAGTTATATAATGAAAACTTGTAGCGACTACTCCTCTGAAACTGAAACTTCACAGGAATGTTGCTCTTGATGTTTAATTGATCCTAGCAAAATTTCAGGTCGGCCGGAAATTCAAGATGGCCGCCACGGCTAAAAATAATTTTTCAAAAAACAAGTCTGTAGCGACTACTTCCTGCAATCAAAATCAATCAGTAGAGCTTCAAGGTCATTGACCTCTTGTTCAAAAAAAGTTTGTAGCGACTACTTCTTGACAACTGTAAGTGATATTGATATGGGACTTTTTCTAAAATTATCAGTATGACATGGTGTTGATGCTTGTCGAAAATTATTTTGAATCGACATTAAACAAAAAATATGGGCGCCAGTGGCCATCTTTGTTTACATAGAGTTTGTATAGTAAAATTTGTAGCGACTACTCCTCTGAAACTACTTGACGGATTTTCATGAAACTTCACAGGAATGTTGCTCTTGATGTCTAGTGGATCCTAGCACAATTTCAGGTCTGTCGGAAATTCAAGATGGCCACCATGGCTAAACATAGATTTTTTAAAACAAGTTTGTAGCGACTACTTCTTGAAAACTGTAAGTGATAATGATATGGGACTTTTTCTAAAATGATCAGCATGACATGAAGTTGGTCCTTGTCAAAAATCGCTTGCATTCAATGTTAAACATGGCTGTCAGCGGCCATCTTTGTTTACATAGAGTTATATAATGAAAACTTGTAGCGACTACTCCTCTGAAACTACTTGACAGATTTTCATGAAACTTCACAGGAATGTTGCTCTTGATGTCTAATTGATCCTAGCAAAATTTCAGGTCGGCCGGAAATTCAAGATGTCAGCCACGGCTAAAAATAAATTTTCAAAAAACAAGTTTGTAGCGACTACTTCCTGAAATCAAAATCAATCAGTAGAGCTTCAAGGTCATTGACCTCTTGTTATTACTTGTTGTATTGTATTTGTAATATGTTTGTAAACTTACTGGATTCAAAAAAACAAAGTGGGATAATTTGTTAGGAAGATTATGTACTCAAACTTTTTTTGTTAAGGTTGCGAAATGTAGCATGCCTTTGTTATTTGTCTAAATCATAGTCTTTTGTTTGGTCTGGTCCAACAAAAATCATTTAGTGTCAAATGTCTGACCGGTAGGGGACATCATGTATTGCCATGCAATACTGGAGTATCTTGTTTTGGGATGTTTATAGGCATTATTCAGCCATATGCCTAAACCTGTAAAAATATATATTTTTAGCTCTACTGATCAGAGATCAGCAGAGCTTATGCCGTGGTGCGGCGTCCGTCGTCCGTCTGTCCGTAAACTTTTATTTGTAGCGACTTCACAGCTAAAACTACTGGATGGATATTCATGAAACTTTACAGAAATGTTGCCCATAAAGTCTAGTTGATCCTAGCAAAAATTCATGTTGATGTGAAATCCAAGATGGCCGCCAAAGCTAAAAATAGAGTTTTAAAATACAAGTTTGTAGCGACTTCTTCTTGAAAACTATAAGTGATATTGATATGGGACTTTTTCTAAAATGATCAGCATGACATGATGTTGATCCTAGTCAAAAATCGTTTTGATTCAACGTTAAACATGGCTGCCAGCAGCCATCTTTGTTTACATAGAGTTATATAGTAAAAAACTTGTAGCGACTTCTTCTCTGAAACTACTTGGCGGATTGTCATGAATCTTTACAGGAATGTTGCTCTTGATATCTAATTGATCTTAGAAAAATTTCAGGTTGGCCGGAAATTCAAGATGGCCGTCAAAGCTAAAAATAGATTTTTAAAAAATAAGTTTGTAGCGACTACTTCTTGAAAACTATAAGTGATATTGATATGGGACTTTTTCTAAAATGATCAGCATTACATGATGTTGATCCTATTCAAAAATCGTTTTGATTCAACGTTAAACATGGCTGCCAGCGGCCATCTTTGTTTACATTGAGTTATATAGTAAAAACTTGTAGCGACTACTCCTCTGAAACTACTTGGCGGATTGTCATGAAACTTTACAGGAATGTTGCTCTTGATGTCTAATTGATCCTATCAAAATTTCAGGTCGGCCGGAAATTCAAGATGGCCGTCACAGCTAAAAATAGATTTTTAAAAAATAAGTTTGTAGCGACTTACTTCTTGAAAACTATAAGTGATATTGATATGGGACTTTTTCTAAAATGATCAGCATGACATGATGTAGATC
The DNA here is from genome assembly GCA_037043455.1 of Cyrtodaria siliqua. Taxonomy (NCBI): domain Eukaryota; kingdom Metazoa; phylum Mollusca; class Bivalvia; order Adapedonta; family Hiatellidae; genus Cyrtodaria; species Cyrtodaria siliqua. The sequence continues at coordinate 46,714 of JAWPHD010007872.1, read as the reverse complement.
CTTGTGGAAAATTATTTTGATTCGACGTTAAACATGGCTGCCAGTGGCCATCTTTGGTTACATAGAGTTATATAGTAAAAACTTGTAGCGACTACTCCTCTGAAACTACTTGACGGATGTTCATGAAACTTCACAGGAATGTTGCTCTTGATGTCTAGTTGATCCTAGAAAAATTTCAGGTCGGCCGGAAATTCAAGATGGCTGCCACAGCTAAAAATAGATTTAAAATAAATAAGTTTGTAGCGACTACTTCTTCAAAACAATAAGAGATATTGATATGGGACTTTTTCTAAAATGATCAGTATGACATGATGTTGGTCCTTGTCGAAAATCGTTTTGATTTGACCTTAAACATGGCTGCTTTGTTTACATAGAGTTATATAATGAAAACTTGTAGCGACTACTTCTTTGAAACTACCTGACGGATTTTCATGAAACTTCACAGGAATGTTGCTCTTAATGTCTTATTGATCTTAGCAAAATTTCAGGTCGGTCGGAAATTCAAGGCTGCCACGGTTAAAAATAGATTTTCAAAAAACAAGTCTGTAGCGACTACTTCCTGAAATCAAAATCAATCAGTAGAGCTTCAAGGTCATTGACCTCTTGTTTTTTTGTTGTTGAAGTGTGCCAATTATTGAGTACAAAAAAGCTTTTAAATGTCTCCGTTGATCTTGGTGTACAGTAAACAGTATTAAATATACAATTATGAAATGATGTCTTGCTGGTTTTTTTTGGAATTTTATGAAAAATCTCACTGAAATCCCCAATTTTATTAAAAATCACGCTCCCAATTGTGGCGGTACGGTATGGGGTTATGTTCTCAAAATGTAAAAAAAAACACTTCTATTCTGTTGATTTGATTGCGTAATGCCCTGAGTTATAAGAACTGTTTTATTTAACGCTTTAAATAAGCATAGTCTGCCTTTTCACAAGATACTGTGACAACAGTATTGAAAAGGCCAAAACATTTAACTCGAAGCATCCAATAGATTCATGTATTTATAGGAATAGCGCATGTGACTTAACATTCTTATAACGTTTTAAGCCCCTTGTGGTATCGGGGGCAAAGAAAAGGGCCATTGCAGATCCCGTTGGAGGGTTAGGCAGAGGGGTAGAACCCCCCCCCCCAAATTCATGTTCATTTTATCATTTTTTGTTCATGCTCGTTAAAGGTCTTCATCATGACCCCCGCATTGTTTCAGGTTCCATCTCGCTCAGATCACTAGAGCAGTGGCACAAAAAACAATAAACATGGCTCCACCATAAATGGAGTGTCTACAATAGAATTTGCAGCAACTCTGCATATTTTATCTCGATGTACATGGAGGATGAGCCTGGCATGTTCATTCCTGTTAGGCGCCATATAACCTTTCATGTGTTGGTGCGCCTTAAAACCCCAATTCATTTCAATTAAAACATTTTACCAGTATAGTCTGTACTCCAGTAATGTATTGTTGACTATGTATAATTTCAGTTTCTGGTGTTCACTATCCTGGCATTTGTAGCACAAGTTGCAATTGGAGTCCTGGCATTCATGCACAGACAGGAAGTAAGTACGACCTTCAAATGCAGACAGTGTGTGTGTTTTAAGTAACGGAGATGATCCAGTGTAATTGTATAACATTGCTGCCAAATTCATCTTATTTCACGCCATGTCCCCATGCCTTTATTGAAATAATTTGAATTTATAATCATCTATTTTAGTATGCGACAATTTAACATCCATTTGTATTGTTTTGGAAATAATACCTGTGCTATAAGTAGACCATTTGGCCCTGACACATACCATTTCTTCCGAACACTTTGTTAACTGTTACATTTTACGTTTTAACATGCACATTCTGCATGTAACGTTTTCATGTCTGCCATGTTTTATATCTGTACTTGATTGTAAGCAAACCCTCCAAGCACGTTAAAGATCCTCAGAGAAATCTATTAGTAAGAGTATGTTACCAGGGGCGTTCCTGTGGCTAATTTAGGTATACGCACCATCGAGTTTTGGATTCACAAATGTGCCTAACCCCCATATACCTTTTGTTTTTATTGCATTTTTCGCATTTTTAGCCCTTTTTATTTGTTTTCTTCTTTCATAGTCTGTACGCACGTGCGTCAGTGCGTATGCCCAGGTACGCCCCTGGTTACAGGATTCCAATGTATCCTCCCCTATCTCTTGGGCAGCTCTAAATAACCAACTGTGTGTTGATGAGCCGTTACACAACATTCAATTCAATTCTCTAAAGAGCAATGGATAATATTAAGAGTGGATTGGTTCTTGTTCTCCTCTCACTAATGCCTTTTATGGTAACTTCTCTTTGCCCTCCCCAACTCTTCCTCCCTTATGATCTTCAAACCCCTGCCACCACCACACAGCGTTTACTGGACACCATGCCCTCTCTTATCTTCCAATGTCTTCTTGTCCCGTGTTGTTTCTGGGCAGGAATAGGGCCACTGCTTATCCAGACAGAGGGGTAAAAAGTCATGTTCATTTTGTCATTTTTGTCATTAAATGTTCATTAATGGTCTTCTTCATCATACCTGTATTCTTTCAGGTTCTACTTAATTGGTGGCCAAAAAAAATGATCGTGGCTCCAGTGAAAAATGGAGTGTGTACAATAAAATTTGCAGAAACTGCAGGGTGAGAAGGTTCTAAGCCCATTGTGCATATTTTTATCTAGATGTAAATGGAGAGAGTAGAATGTTCATTCCTGTTGGCACCATATAACCTTTGTGCACCGTAAAACCCCATTTCAATTCCATAGTCTACATAACTCCTCGTTCTCTCCGCCACCTGAAAACCCAGGAGAAGTATGATTGGCTCATTGCTTACATGTATATTAAAGTTAGTTATATACTCTGTTTGGGATAACAAGTTATTAGTTATATACTCTGGTTGTGATTACAAGTAAGTCAGGGCCTCCTCTGGGATTCGCAAATGGAGCCCAATGAGACAAAACAATAAAAGTGGCGATAAAAAAACAACTTTGGCGAATGTGATTGGCGAAAGAAATATCCAATGTCAGTCATGAATGTTGTGTATTATTTTCCAATCTCGTCATACCCCTTAATTTTCCTCTGTATAATCGCGTCATAACCTAATAGCCAAAATTAGCACCTCTTATTTCCAAGTCCAGAAGGCAATACTTGTCCATGATGAGGTATGAAATACACACATTTGGTGTCAAGTATACATTAGGCTTTGATTATAACTGACAGGATAAAATAAACCAGTGATCAGTATAATTCTAGATTTTGTACTTGTATACATACATGTACAGTATTTATTTCGAAATTGAAACATTTCGAGATTAATAAGTTTTATTTTTATTTAAAAAAATTGAGTAAAACATTTATTAAAATATAATTTATGATCATAATTGTTACTAACTGCTTTATTCATGGGCCATACTTCATTTAAAAATACATAAAAATAATTTCGAAAATAGTATATGCTATCTTTGAGCCAATTTTGGCTTGAACTTATTTCATTTAGTGAAATTGGTTGCGAAAGGAAAAAAATAGCCAGAGGAGGCCCTGTTAGTTATATACTCTGGTTGTGATAACAAGTTAGTTATTTACTCTGGTTGTGATAAAAAGTTAGTTATATACTCAGGTTAGTTAATACCAAGTTATATACTCTGGTTGTGATAACAAGTTAGTTATATACTCTGGTTGTGATAACAAGTTAGTTATATACTCTGGTGTAAGTTATATACTCTGGTTGTGATAACACATTAGTTATTTACTCTGGTTGTGATAACAAGTTGTATACTCTGGTTGTGATAACAAGTTAGTTATATAGTTATATACTCTGGTTGTGATAACAAGTTAGTTATATACTCTAGTTGTGATAACAAGTTAGTTGTATACTCTGGTTGTGATAACAAGTTAGTTATATACTCTGGTTGTGATAAGTTAGTTATATAGTTATATGCTCTGGTTGTGATAATAAGTTAGTTATATACTCTGGTTGTGATAACAAGTTAGTTATATACTTTGGTGTAAGTTTTATACTCTGGCTGTGATAGCAGGTTAGTTATTTACACTGGTTGTGATAACAAGTCAGTGTATACTCTGGTTGTGATAACAAGTTAGTTATATCCTCTGGTTGTGATAACAAGTTAGTTTTATAGTTATATACTCTAGTTGTGATAACAAGTTAGTTATATACTCTGGTTGTGATAACAAGTTAGTTATATAGTTATATACTCTGGTTGTGATAACAAGTAAGTTATATACTCTGGTTGTGATAATAAGTTAGTTATATATTCTGGTTGTGATAACAAGTTCGTTATATACTCTGGTGTAAGTTATATACTCCGGTTGTGATAGCAGGTTAGTTATTTACACTGGTTGTGATAACAAGTTAGTGTATACTCTGGTTGTGATAACAAGTTAGTTATATACTCTGGTTGTGATAATAAGTTAGTTATTTACTCTGGTTGTGATAACAAGTTAGTTGTATACTCTGGTTGTGATAACAAGTTAGTTATTTACTCTGGTTGTGATAACAAGTTAGTTAATAACAAGTTAGTTATATACTCTGGTTGTGATAACAAGTTAGTTATATACTCTGGTTATGATAACAAGTTTGTTATTTACTCTGGTTAAGATAACAGCTATCTAATGGTATACTGATCATTGATGTAATGACAAATAATACAGTACTAAACGGAAAAAAACATAAACTCTTCTGTACATGTAAAAGAGGTTATATAAAAGCAGGGGACATAACCTGATGTGCCTGATTGGTACATTCTATTTTCAGGTACCAGTGCAGGGAAAAAACCCTGATGTGCCTGAGTGTTACATTCTATTTACAGGTACCAGGGCAGGTATGCCTGATTGTTACATTCTGTTTACAGGTACCAGGGCAGTGGACATAACCTGATATGCCTGATACATTCTATTTACATGTACCAGGGCAGGGGACATAACCTGATATGCCTGATTGTTGCATTTTATTTACAGGTACCAGGGTAGGGGACATAACCTGATATGCCTGATTGTTACATTCTATTTACAGGTAACAGGGCAGGGGACATAACCTGATATGCCTGATTGTTACATTCTATTTACAGGTACCAGGACTTCTGAGTGAGAATTTGATGTTTTTAGTGAAAGGATACCACGATAATGCATATTATAAAACAGCGATGGACAATTTACAAACTGGGGTAGGTAAAGAAAAATTGAGTATTAAAGATAACTCTGATTTTCTTTGCAAATGCTGCTATTCAATTTTTCCTTTAAAAAAAAAGTTATGTCAGATTCCAAATACATGCTAATGCCTTAGTGTATGAAAAATCTCTGGTTTAGGAGTAAAATAATCAAAGACGAAACATAATTTCAGAGCAGTAGAGTACGAGTATTTGTAGTAAGTTGATGAGTATTTCACTCACACCTTTTTAGCTCTACTGATCAGAGATCAGCAGAGCTTATGCGGTGGTGCGGCGTCCGTCTGTCCGTAAACTTTTATTTGTAGCGACAACTCCTCTGAAACTACTGGATGGATATTCATGAAACTTTACAGAAATTTTGCCCATAAAGTCTAGTTGATCCTAGCAAAAATTCATGTTGATGTGAAATCCAAGATGGCCGCCAAAGCTAAAAATAGAGTTTTAAAATACAAGTTTGTAGCGACTTCTTCTTGAAAACTATAAGTGATATTGATATGGGACTTCTTCTAAGATGATCAGCATGACATGATGTTGATCCTTGTCAAAAATCGTTTTGATTCAACGTTAAACATGGCTGCCAGCGGCCATCTTTGTTTACATAGAGTTATATAGTAAAAACTTGTAGCGACTACTCCTCTGAAACTACTTGGCGGATTGTCATGAAACTTTACAGGAATGTTGCTCTTGATGTCTAATTGATCCTAGCAATTTTTCAGATCTGCCAGAAATTCAAGATGGCCGTCACAGCTAAAAACAGATTTTTAAAAAATAAGTTTGTAGTGACTACTTCTTGAAAACTATAAGTGATATTGATATGGGACTTTTTCTAAAATGATCAGCATGGCATGATGTTGATCCTTGTGGATTTTTTTTTTGATTTGACGTTAAACATGGCTGCCAGTGGCCATCTTAGGTTACATAGAGTAATATAGTAAAAACTTGTAGCGACTACTCCTCTAAAACTAAACTACTTGACGGATGTTCATGAAACTTCACAGGAATGTTGCTCTTGAAGTCTAGTTGATCCTAGAAAAATTTCAGGTCGACCGGAAATTCAAGATGGCCGCCACAGCTAAAAATAGATTTAAAATAAATAAGTTTGTAGCGACTACTTCTTGAAAACTATAAGTGATATTGATATGGGACTTTTTCTAAAATGATCAGTATGACATAATGTTGATCCTTGTGGAAATTTATTTTGATTCGACGTTAAAACATGGCTGCAAGTGGCCATCTTTGGTTACATAAAGTTATATAGTAAAAACTTGTATCGACTACTCCTCTGAAACTACTTGACGGATGTTCATGAAACTTCACAGGAATGTTGCTCTTAATGTCTAATTGATCCTAGCAAAATTTCAGGTAGGCCGGAAATTCAAGATGGCCGCCACGGTTAAAAATAGATTTTCAAAAAACAAGTCTGTAGCGACTACTTCCTGAAATCAAAATCAATCAGTAGAGCTTCAAGGTCATTGACCTCTTGTTTTACAAAAGCCCTCATTTTTTTTTAAAATTGTGCATGTCATTACTCATCCAGTTACTAAAAATACTCGTAACTTTAAAAAATCATGAGTATTATATTTCGGACCTCCTGCAGGCTCGTATAAAAATAAAGTTTTTATAAAGGTTAGTTTTTAGTAAATTATAGGGTTTTTAAGGTGATTTCTACAAAAATAAAGAGTAATTAAAGGCTAAATTTCCATGCTTTTATCAATATTTCTAACATAAATACCATGTTTGACGAACATTATCCACTGCATTGATACATGAATTTTTGTTCAGTTGTCTTCACTAACCCTTTAGTTCTCACTTCATCTTGCGTCTCAGAAATGCTGCATGCTTACCAGACTATTATAGGTTCAAATTTGGAAGTAGATCTTATGGATATCACAATGGAATGTAGCAACACAGCCTATAGAGTTCTGAAAAACTTAGAAAAGGGTGAAAGAATGATCAAAATCAGATGATAAACAAAGAAGATATGATCATTTGAATATTTTGTTCAAACGGATATGGAAGTCGCCATTTTGAGAGCTATGATGACATAGTTCTAACTGACCATATATGAAATATAAATATGAAACTTTACTGATTTATAGGAAGGAAATGACAGCAACTATATCAAAAATATGTATACATAATGGCAACAGTGCTTTATATGACCAGTAAATGATTTTGCATTATTTGCAGTGGTTTTTGTCGCCTTTTCGAAGAAAAGTGCGATACATAGGGATCACTTTGTCGTCCGTCCGTCCACCAGTCCGTCACGAAAACTTAACGTGGGCTGTACTTTCTTATTTCGTGATATTTCTTCATCTCAAACTTTCAATATATACTTATCATGACAACATCGACATGACCAGACTAAAATATGAAGTTCAAGGTCACACTGAAGGTCATTATATGGGTTAAATACTCAGTTTTTTCTTCACGAAAACTTAACGTTGGGTATAACTCTCATTTCGTGATATTTCTTTATCAAACTTTCAATATATACTCATCATGACAACACCGACTTGACCATACTAAAATATAAAGGTTAAGGTCACACTGATGGTCATTATATGGGTTAAATACTCGTTATTTCACGAAAACTTAATGTTAGCTATAACTTTCTCAATTCTTTTTATTTCTTCATCATTCTTTCAATATACACTTGTCATGACAACATCGACATGGCCATACTAAAACATAAAGGTCAAGGACACACTGAAGGTCATTATATGGGCAAATACTCATTTTTTTCTCACAAAAACTTTGTCAGGCCAGTTTGTCAAGGTCTTTTATCTGGGTCCAAAAAACCTTGTTATACTGACAAAGCATTGACAGGCGACACACGTGTTCTGCGGAACACCCATCTAGTCTTTGCTTTAAATGATATTTATCAATATTCCATATCTGGTAATTTGGAACTATGATGGCACAGTTCTAAAAATGGCGGCTCCCATATTCATTCAAATGGTCATATCTTTTTTGTTTATCATCCGATTTTGATAATTTAAAAGTTTTCCAAGTTTTTCAGAACTCTCAATATAAATAGAGTTTGTTTGGCTGTGTCGCTACATTTAAAGGTTCCACTAGGAGGCCTGATATTAGTATGTATTGTCATGTGGAACAGTTTATTCCATACTTACAGGATGAAAATTGTTCCAAGCATGTGTCTAATATTAAGGTCATACAGTGTTTTTTTTGTTTTTACTTAACTTCCATTTAATTAGATAGCTGTTTCTTTTAAAATGTATTAATTCACATCCCTTTTGAAAGCATGAACTATTTAAAGAAATTGTTTACTCTGAATGAGTTCTTTGGTACTCATTCATTTTGAATTTGATGAGTAAATACTCATTGCAGTCAAACATTATCTACAGCTCTGTAATTTCTTCGATATTCTTAAAAATAGGACCGTCTAGTCGGACAATTTGCTGGCAACAACTTGACTTGTGGGAAACAGAGCTGGTAGCAAAATCTACTTGACTGGTGCATCTGGTAGCTATAATTTCTGTGCCCTGACCTTTTAACAGATATATGAATAAAACATGACTGTGTTGCTGTTCAAATTTCAGTTCCAGTGTTGTGGCTTCGAGTCGTACATGGACTATCAAGAGAGCGTCCACTTCCAGTGTGGCTCGGAGTTCCCACAAAGGTGCGGAGTACCCTGGACCTGTTGTCGCAATAATAAAAAGGTAACTTGACTTTATTTCTCACCTTCTCATTTCTCACAGAAACCACTTCCTCTTTTCTTTTTTTTACCGAACTTCACATGGATGATCCTTAGGTCAGTGGTTTTCAAATTTGTTAAAATTAGGTTAAGGTGACATCCAAGATGGCTGCCGTAAAAATCTTCTCAAGAATCACCGAACAGATTATGACTGTTTTTTCGAAGAAAAATGCGATACATAGGGATCGCTTTGTCGTCCGTCAGTCTGTCCCTCCGTCACGAAAACTTAACGTTGGCTATAACTTTATCATTTCTTCACGTTTTTTCATCAAACTTTCAATATATACTCATCATGACAACATCGACATGACCATACTAAAATATAAGGTCAAGGTCGCACTGAAGGTCATTATATAGGTTAAATACGTTTTTTTTCCTTCACAAAAACTTAACGTTGGCTATAACTCATTTCTTGATATTTCTTCATCAAACTTTCAATATATACATCATGACAACATGGACATGGCCATACTAAATATAAAGGTCAAGGTCACACTGAAGGTCATGGGTTAAATTCTAATTTTTTTCTTCATGAAAATTTAGTCAGGCCAGTTTGTCAATGTCATTTATCTGGGTCCAAAAAAACCTTGTTATACTGACAAAGCACTGACAGGCGACACGCGTCTAGTCATTATTAATGATTGCCAACCGCTTGACTATCAAGTTTATTCGAATGGGGGCACCAGGGTCAAAAATGGCTGCCACCCCTAAGAAAATATCTTACAGAGTAGCGAACAGTGTAAACCCTGATCAGCTTTCACATTATGTGCACGTTGATTTGGGCTTACACTCGTAGTAAAAATCAATGTCTTCTATAGTGGCAGCTAAAGTGTTAGTACATGTTTGACTGTATTTAGCTGAGATTTCACACAGTGTATATTGTTGTTACAGAACACTTTACTGAAGGTGGATTGTGGGTGGTCTCAAGTGCGCTGGAATGCTACAGTAAGTAATCTATGTTACACATGTTCAGTAAAGCACTTACTGAGAATCCTGGAGAGGTTATGCCCCCACCACCGAATGGTGAGGGGTATATAACGTTAGCCTTGTCTGCCAGTCCGAGTGTCTGTGCCAAAATCATGGTGTGTCTATCATCTCCACTCACAGTTTTCAACCGATTGTTTGCAAAACTTCCAAGGATGCTTACCTATGTTGTCAAGATGTGCCATGGGCACATTTCTGGTACTTAAAGGGACACATGGCAATCTTAATTGTACTGAAACTTGCGGCATCCCGATAGTTTTTTGTCTCGCCTTTTTGAAGAAAAAAAGAGACAGATGTTGCTTTTCCGACGATGGCGAAGACGTCAACATTCAAGTTTTGTGTTTAGGTCATTTTCTCACAAATTGTATGCACTAGACCTTTCAAACTTTGCTTATAGTTGTATCTTGGGTAGTACATCACAAAGTGACAAAGCAAATGTGGATGTGACCTTGACTCTCCAAGCAAAGGGCATATAACCTTATAATTTTTACCTTCAACTTTTGAGTTTAGGTCACTTTTTCATAAACTGTATGCACTAGACCATTCAAACTTCGCTTATAGTTTTATGGGTAGTACATCACAATGTGTCCAAAAACAAATATGGATGGGACCTTCACCCTCCAAGCAAAGGGCAGATAACTTTAATTGTTACATTTACATTACTTTCTCATGGACTATAATTATGCACTAGATGCTTTAAACCTAGTTTATAGCTTAATCTTTGGAAGACAAAACATTCTATTTTGACATAGTTGTGTCTTGGGTAGTGGATCTTTTTGAATGCATAGATTTTATCTATGCTGAGCTGATGGTATTTTTTTTTTTATATATAATGGTATAGAATGGTATTTTGTTTTTAAACAAATGCACTTAAATGCCATCTCAGCAAACTGTAACTCCATTGGTTTTAATTATTAAAATGTTTACAAACTTTCATTTAAGCAACATTTATCTTTTATTTTACGAATCTGCAGATTTCTTGTCTACATAACTGGCATCTTTGCAAATCATTATATTAATTATTAGAATAGTTTAGACGTCTCCGTGGCCAAGGGGTTAACAATGTTGCATTGTAAACCTCACTTTCACCGCAGCGGGTTTGAATCCTACTGGAAGCTTGACTTGTAAGTGAGGAAGTGTCGATTCTTGCGGATGGTGGAAAAGCGGGTGGTCTGCCTCCACCACCAAAAAATCGCCCGTCAAATATAACCTTACATGTGTTGAAAATGACGTAAACCCCATACAAACAAACAGTTAGAATAGTTACATGCAAGTTGTTTTTGCAAATTACTAACTGTTGATTATATTGCGCCAATAATATGTTTATAACCGTGGTAGAATTAAAAGAACAAACTGAAAACTTAAACTTTTAATTAATTAAATGTAAATATGTTTGAAGTCAAAATCAAACTGGACTCAAAAATGAAGATGTGAATTTAAATTCTTGATAAAAACTTGCCGTGTGTCCCTTTAATCAATATCCAACAAGTACATAAACAAATTTGAATTGAATGTTGTTTAACGGCTCATCAACACAGTATAGGTTATATAGAGCCGCCCCAGAGAGAGGGGAAGGATACATAGGAATCCGGGAACCGTGCCCTACTCTTATTGTCGAATAGATTCCTATGGTTCTTTAACGTGCTCGGAGGATAGACCGATACACGGGACCGCCCGGTTTAAGTCCCCATCCGACGGACGAGGCTAAGGGAAAGTGTCTTGCCCAAGAACACACCGACGAAATTCAGTGGCACCACGGAGAAACAAATTTGAAGCTCTGGTTAACATTTTTCTTGCTTTCATTCGAGTCAAAGAGGGTCTGTATTTACACTAACCATGTACCGGTACTCTCTTTTACTGTTATATATTCTTATGTTGGAAAGAAAAACTATATAATCATGTTCAAATTACGAAATAAGCCCAGAGACGTCAAGTGATTCCAAATAAAAAATAAACTAGAGGGGGCATCTTTTTACATGATGTTAATCGAGTGTTCAATCTTTATTATTAAGTCACATCACTATTATTCTGTAATAGGCTCAATAATGAATGTAATAGGCTCAATAATGAATGTAATAGGCTCAATAATGAATTGTATGTTCTATTTCAGATGTTTCTTTTCAATTTCAGTTTTAAACTAGTAAAATAATAGTGACTCTAAATTATGACATTCTGTTGAGGTTCTGATTAAAAGCGACGTTTCACGCAAGAGTCACATGTCATGTGAGATGGAGTTATCTCACATGAGGAAAACTCCTATCTCACATGACTAGAAATGGGAGAATATAAGAATCCTTCATGAGTATATCACCTGAGGGGTCCGAATTGCAGACAGAAAATCGACAGAGCCTCGTCCTGAAGGGTCAGAATTGCAGCCAGAAAATCGGCAGAGCCTCATCCTGGATTGCATTTCTGACCCCTCAAGTGTGATTTCCCTATTTCACATGGATTAACTCAGGATTGATTATTTTTCTCCCATTATGTACATTAATAGTACTTAACTAACTGTATTTGATTTGATGTCAGTGCAGGGTGATGCCAACATGTCTAAAAATGGGGAAAAGATCTTACATAAGACGTCAAGTTGACGTCGCCCTATTCTGACATCAAATGAAATTCAGTCATTGAAGATTTTTTTCTTATTGTTTTATGCCCGTACTAAGTACATAGTGGTAGATAAATTCCATCATGAGTTTATCTTTGGGAGACACAAGGAAATCTGACCTTAGTAATCAAAATTGCAACCAGGGATGAGGCTCTGCTGAGTTCCTGGCTGCAGTTCCGACCCAGAGGGTGAGATTTCGTATAATCTCAAATATCAAGAAAAACGTGTATATATTATTAGCTCGACTGATCAGAGATCAGCAGAGCTTATGCCATGGTCCGTTGTCCGTCCGTCTGTCTGTCCGTCCGTAAACTTTTTTTGTAGCGACTACTCCTCTGAAACTACTGAATGGATTTTCATGAAACTTTACAGAAATGTTGCCCATGAAGTCTAGTTGATCCTAGCAAAAATTCATGTTGATGTGAAATCCAAGATGGCCGCCAGATCTAAAAATAGGTTTTTAAAAACAAGTTTGTAGCGACTACTTCTTGAAAACTATAAGTGATATTGATATGGGACTTTTTCTAAAATAATCAGCATGACATGATGTTGGTCCTTGTCAAAAATTGTTTTGATTCAACGTTAAACATGGCTGTCAGCGGCCATCTTTGTTTACATAGAGTTATATAGTAAAAACTTGTAGCGACTACTTCTTTGAAACTACTTGGCGGATTTTCATGAAACTTTACAGGAATGTTGCTCTTAATGTATTATTGATCCTAACAAAATTTCAGATCGGCCAGAAATTCAAGATGGCCGCCACAGCTAAAAATAGATTTTTAAAAAAGAAGTTTGTAGCGACTACTTCTTGAAAACTATAAGTGATATTGATATGGGACTTTTTCTAAAATGATCAGCATGACACGATGTTAGTCCTTGTCAAAAATCGTTTTGATTCGATGTTAAACATGGCTGTCAGCGGCCGTCTTTGTTTACATAGAGTTATATAATGAAAACTTGTAGCGACTATTCCTCTGAAACTGCTTGACGGATTTTCATGAAACTTCACAGGAATGTTGCTCTTAATGTCTAATTGATCCTAGCAAAATTTCAGGTCTGTAGCGACTACTTCCTGAAATCAAAATCAATCGGTAGAGCTTCAAGGTCATTGACCTCTTATATATATATATATCATTGTATAAACTAACAACCTACAAATATTTAAACATAATACCACATGAATAAATGTGATGTCGTCTGCAAGATTGAGAGCTTGTGCATCCTGTAAATCTGCACACAATTAACATGTCTGCTTGTTATTATACTGTATAGATGCCAGTAGACAAAATCAACACCATGGGTTGTACGGACGTGTTTGTAGACTGGCTGGGCTGGAATTTGGATATGGTAGGAATTGTTGGTCTGGGAACAGCTATACCACAGGTACTGTAACAGTTTATAACATCCTGATATAGAGAAATAACAATAAAAACTGAGGTGACCCAAATGGTTGGACCAAATTGTTTGCATTCGCAACATCTCGTACACTGCTTCGCAGCATTACTCAAATGTAAATCGAAATTGTTGTCATCCAAATTTTGCAATGTAATTCAGCCGATTGTTCCATCTATAGTTTATTTACATGAAAGCAGTGATAAAACCTTCATCTGCATTGTAAAAAAAAAAAAATTTATTCAGCTTATACATCAACACGTGTGTCTTTCAGCCATTTTGTTTACATAACAACGTTTCACTATTTTCTGTGCCATTGCCTTCCGGCTAACAAAATGTCAAGATTTTGAACATACCGAAGCTGGATATACACACGAGGTGGGATCCCGAAGAATAACGGGATTGTCCGAGCGTTCACAATTTAATTGTTTGGAGAGAGCTATCAGGGGAGACAAGTCTGGTGATCTTCATTAGATTGTGTACCCTCTAGTGCAGAAAACGTTATTTTTGGACATTAATTATTTATTTACTGATTGATTAACACATTCAAGTACATTAAGATCTTTTTTTAAGAAACTTGTCTGCCAAATAATGGCAAAATTACACTACAAAACTGTTTATCGAAACTCTATCCAAGTCTTCATGCCATATAATACTGTATAATTGTGTGCCTATTAAAAGTAAAGATTTATTGGGTTTTTAATATACCTGTGATTGAATATGCTTTATAAGTTGGTAACTGTTAATTCGACTCTCCAGTTTTGGAGTTTAGCCTTGCTGGTTAAAGCCGTCTATATTGTGTCTATTTCGTTTGGATTCCCAAAATATGTAAGTTATTCATATAATTTGTGGTCAATAGGTTTAGAAATGGTGTACATTTTTGTAACATTTGGCTGTTGTTGGCGGGATAGCTACATTAAGAGTGCGAATGATTTGATTACCCATATCATTTGATATTATAAATCAACACAAGGTGTTACTTAGAGTCGCTGTCATAGAGGGGAGATAAGAGAAATCCATTCCTCTCATTATTGAACAGTATGATACTATCCTTTGGTTCTTTTAAGTTGATTGTCTCTTTTTCATTCCATCAGACAAATGAATTGAATTGAATTTGGGTTTTATGGCGCACCAACACAAGAAATTTATATGGCACCAAACAGGAATGAACATGCAAGGCTCATCCATTTACATCTAGATAACATATGGAGAATGGGCCTAGAACCTTCTAACCTGCAGAACTGCAGAGTTGCTGCAAATTCTATTGTAGACACCTAATTTATGATGGAGCCACGTTCCCACATTTACATATGTGGTGTCATGAAGAAGACCTTGAATGAGCATGATAAAAAATGACAACGAACATGAAAGGGGGTCCTACCCCTCTACCTCTAGCTTTGCGGAATGTCGGTGGTTCTACCCAGGTGCCCGTCCGTGCACGAAAATTGTCCGGAGGGGCACCTGAGGTCTTCCTCCACCAGTGGAAGCTGGAAAGTCGCCATATGACCTTAGCTGTTGGTGCGATTATAAAATCCAATTCAATTCAATTCAATCTACCTCTAGCTGGATTTGCGGTGGTTGTATTCTACCCCGGCAATCACACGGGGACAGATGGAATTGAATTCTTGCTCAGCGGCACATCATCTCAATGTCATGTTATTTTGAGTCACCCAAGAGAGAGGAGATTGAGATTTAGAAATCCTGGAACTGTGCTCTATTCTGAATGTGGTATAGATTTTTTTTGCATGCCGGATATGATTATCCGTGTTTTACATTGGGTATGGAAAGCCTGATCTTACACATGGGGGAAGATAAAAGTCACATGCTGATATCAACAATGACAATTGCATGACGTAATCGGTAAATAA
This sequence comes from Cyrtodaria siliqua, assembly GCA_037043455.1. Lineage (NCBI taxonomy): Eukaryota > Metazoa > Mollusca > Bivalvia > Adapedonta > Hiatellidae > Cyrtodaria > Cyrtodaria siliqua. Next base: position 30,970 of record JAWPHD010007872.1, on the reverse strand, counting down.
ACATGCAAACATTAGTAATTGGCGACGTCAATGCACAGAATGTAAATGATGTGCAAGTAAAAGAATCAGTCATGGATATCCGGTTCAGATAGGTAAATTTCAACACTAATAACTTTAATCAGAACCTCAACAAAGCCTCGGTTCCAATAACAAAACAATTACACCTCGTGTTGGAATTCCGGATCTTCACCAGATACCCGTGAAAGGTTCTTGTACTATCCTTTCTCATTTTGAAGTAATAACCTTCTTTTTCTTGAATATTTTCAGGTAATAGGTATTTTGTTAACCTACTTCTTCATCCGACAAGTCAGAGAGATGAAGATGTGGTACCGGGTGGGTATGTGACAAGTGGATAAATGAACGATATTGACTTGGCATGGAATATATGCAGATGAAACACTCAGTACACAGATATGCTTGGCAGGATCCATCGAACTACACTGGACACAGAACTTTGAGGCGTTAATTTTTTATGATACGTAAATTCAGAATTTGTTGTTTATACATTCTTGCTTTGTTGTTTATACATTCTTGCTTGCCCGAGTATCCCAACTGTCCCCGTTGTTAATCCTCTGATCCTGTCGCTATCTGGGAATGAGGCGGGATTTAATTATAGACCAATCAGATGTATTTGAAGTTGAAGCAGAAACATTAATGGATCAATAATCAATTGATAATTAATGTGAAATGTGATGGTTTCGGTCACTTTATATCTTACTAACATAAACTAATAAGTAAACGCTTGGAATGAAAGGGACACTGTGTGTAAGTAAGCAGGTATTGAGCATAACTGTCAGATTTTTATTCACATGAAAACGTGAGCATAGACCCACATAAATCTGTAGTAATACATTCATGAGTTCGAAAAAGAAAATTAATTTCATTTGTTGTTTGCTAACAATGTGGGACCTCAGTATTTACATTTTCTGCTGATTCGGGATGTCCAATAACGTATTAGATTTTCTGTATAGTACGTCTTGAATAATACATCTGGCCCGTTTAGCTAATTTGAAGCACGCTCATCTATTGCGCGTTTTAATTTTAGTGTGGGCTATGAGTTCAACCCAATGAAACGGTACATTTTTTTTGTACCGCTATTGAATTCCGTCAATCTTGTTTTTATTTACTAGTAAATATTCAATATTGGTCAGTGTGTAATGTTTGTCAGTGTAGTTATTTTGTGTTTTATAAACTAAAAGTTACGGACATTGTCCCTTTAATCATTATAAAAGAATTTAGTTTCAGTTGAAAATAGTATATTTTAACCATAATTTAAAGTCTACTCTAAGCACTATTGTGGACTACACCACCTATTTATCGCCGGGTTCAATCAGAGGTATGACTGGGGGACTGTTGTTGCTCGGAGATGTGAGAATGTTCTGTATAGGGCACTGGTGCAATGTATGTTGTAATTAGAATTGTTTAAGTGATAGTTTTACTGTGCCTTCCATAATTGTATTAGTCAAACCTGTATAAAGACACCACACAAGGAAGAGCAAATAGATCTTGTAACACAGCTGGTCTCTTGGTAAAATTGCATTTTAATATGAAACAATTTTATTGTAATCTAAAACTATTATTGGGAACCGAAATGGTGTTCTTTTACAGCAGGTGGTCTCTTAATAAAAGCGGACTCTGGAGCAGGGCTGGCTGTATTTGTACAGATGTAGATTATGGTAGGCACATGCATGTTGTTGAATCTCTAGTCTCAGGTTATCATGTCTGTCCAACATCTTACGCAACTTCATCTGTCTCAGCAAGTCCATTTGTAGTGGTGGCATCGGATTTGTATTCAGTACAAGGTTGCATATATGCAAAACATCTTTGTTTGATAATCCTTTTATCCAAGATAATACATGTACCAGATTTCTATACCGAGTGATAGTACGTTCAGATAAACAAACGAGTTTGTCAACTTGAGTTTATTTATTCGGGTGTATTTTTACAGGGGATAGAAATCGTGTATTGGAAAATGTTTATAAATATTTATATTTATAACATTTTTATGTTAGTTCATACATAAATGAATATTTTTCTTCAAATACAACCCACCGTTCATCTGTTCTGTGTTCTTTGGCAGCTTGATATTTATCATCCTAATTTCATCTGTACTTAATTTTTCTTCAAAACTTGGAAAAACATGTCCACATTTTATCAAAATCCATAATCTACTTACAAAATGTCTGTGTTTTATATTCAGTTCTGTAACACAAAAGTCATAGTTAATAATACACTCCATTAAACCTGAAATTTTAACCACTTGCTCATTGTCGATGAAATGTGTAAAAAGAAGAATTTTCTCGATGTGGCAAATGTATTGAATTGAATTGGGGTTTTACGGCGCACCAACACAAGAAAGGTCATATGGTGCCAAACAGGGATGAACATGCCAGGCTCATCCTCCATTTACATCAAGATAAAATATGGAGAATGGGCCTAGAACCTTCTGCTGCAAATTCTATTGTAGACACTCCATTTACGATGGAGTGACGTTTCCACATTTGCATATGCAGTGTCATGAAGAAAACCTTGAATGAGCATGATAAAAAAATGACAAAACCAAAGGATGCTTTGAAAGTTTCTTAAAGTTTGATGTTATGCTTATTCCTACAAGTATTTAAAACGAACAGACACCCCGGATGCAAATGTGGAAACGTCGTTCCATCGTAAATGGAGTGTCTACTATAGAATTTGCAGCAACTCTGCAGTTCTGCAGGTATTAAAGAAGGTTCAAGCCCAGTTCTCCATATTATATCTTGATGTAAATGGAGGATGAGCCTGGCATGTTCATTCCTGTTAGGCGCCTTAAAACCTTTCATGTGTTGGTGCACCTTAATATTTATATTCAATTAAAATGAACAGCCATTTTCTTTTTAGCGTTTTTTCCAAATATCGAATTTCTGTCCTGATTGAAATTGCGTCCGCATTTATCAGCGCAATGAGTTATTAAACACTAGTTTGTTTATTTTACATATTTTTATAAAGGTTAGAAATCCTGTATTGAAAAACAAATTTAATGAAGTTATATATTAGATTTTTGTCAAATTAATGTTGAATACCTTTATATTTGAGCTAGTTTTTTGAGCTAGTTTTTCAACTTGCATCATGAAATTCCTTTGTGTACGAATCTCAAAGCTCGCTATGGTAACAAAGATGGCCAGTCAGTGAATTGACATTAAAAACATGGAGAATCAATTCCCGAAATCTCTTTACTGTTATGATATACACTCTTCTTGAGGATTTAAGATCCATCTCAGTTCATTTACAATCATTGGAAAGCAACATTTATAATCAATGCAAATCAGGCGAATGATAACATATTGTTGAAACAGTTATGTTACGTCATTCGCTAATTTACATAATTTTCTCACGTATGATGTTGTTTATGCATGCAGTTATGCAGTAGTCGAAGAAAGCACACAAAAAAAATCAGTTTCGAAGCATTCGTCTTATGGAAAAAAAGCAGTAGGAATATCGCTTGTCCGTCCTCAGAAATCTCGTAAATCCTTGCAAGAACTATTATATTATTACACATTATCTTCATGAAGATATTTTTTCTTGGCCCAGCCAGTACATATTTGTCCAGCCAATACATATTTGTCGGGGCTTTGAAATGTTCAAGAATTTATATGTTTCTCCACAACTGAAATCTAATATTGCGTCAAATCGTCAAAAAAACGACATGTTTAGTTCACAGACAATAAAATTTCAAAATTTGTTATTTGTTGTCAAGTTACTGCCTAATTTACATGTTTATGTCTAAATTTTAAAAAATGACCAAGATCAAGGTGATATGGGTAAGCCTAACCCTTCCAATGTTTATAATTCAAAATTTGGTATACGCTTGTTTTAGGAGGTATATATCTATTAACGGCCTGTACAACTGATTAAAACACTTTAATAGCTGACAGAGTTAAAGAGGCAGCTCCACCTTGTAAGTTTGTTCACAATGGTTATTAACAAGACTGATGAATGAATGGTGTTTCAGCTAAAGGTCATAATTATGGGGTTGGAATGGGGGATGCGCATATAATGAGCGACTTCGATCACGAACCATAGTAGCCGTAGTTTAACTATGGTGAGATCGAATACTCAATGGTTTAACCAGAATGATGTCATCAGTCTACTATAGTTCAACTCACGGCAAAGGGATGGTTGCTCTGGTTCAAACATGGCGGACAAAAATAAACTTTCGCAAATTTGAAACTAACTTTGTTGTATCTTAGGCATTTATAGACATTTGACTTGAGGTATAAACGTGTTATTTGTATGTAGTCAAATCGCTGAGACTAGTTTCTATTTATTACATATTTGTTCATCTGCCTGTATTCAATTGGTAACCAACTCTCTGAGGCCAGACTCTATATATCACATATTTATTCATGTGCCTGTATTTATTATAGTTTGTCATAGATTTACATACTCCTTTAAATCCGAATTTTTGATTGACATACATCTATATTATAAAGTCAACACATTCCAGGTTTTACACTATGCCACGTGTATTCATTTATAGAAACTATGGTTTAACTAGAGTAAGTTCGCATTACTCCTTAACCAGACATGCGCAGATCAACGACCATATTTAAACTATAGTTAGTGATCGAAGTCCCTCATTGATAACAATGGAGATGATGATGATATTACTGAAAATCATTATGAATTAAAACACGTTTAAGGTCAGGTTAATTATACCCCCGCTTTCACAAAGTGAAGTGGGTCTTTATAGGAATCACGCTGTCTGTAACATCCCGTCTCGTAACACATTCCTGTTTTGAATGTCAAACTTCATATGCACATAACGGATGACCTTATGTCCCTCTACATCACCCATTTTTGATTGCCTAATTTATTACAGAATTATGGCCCTTTGTTTGACTTAGAATTTAAGCGGGGGTATTCAGTGATAGTTCTAGTTTATATCACTTTGATCTTGGTCCATTTATACTTGCATTTTGTATATATTGTACATATTGCTTAAGTAGCAATAAGAATATAAAAAAATGTTTGCCTATATAACAATCGATCTTAACACATTTAGAAACTGTATTAATTGCAATCTGACAGTATTACGTAGGCATATTTTGGTTTATTAGTAACTTTATGCATGCATTTACCTATTAATTGTATATTGATGTTTTCTATATTGTTTACTTTTATTTATGCATTCCATTTTAAATTAAGTTCCAATGCAGCTAACATTATTATTATTGTACAGAGCTTATCAATTTGCAGAGCTTATCTATTTGTCAGTTACTTACCAATTTGTCAGTCACTTGAGTTGTTCAGGCTTCCCACCGAATTCATGTTTATTTGACATTTTTGTTTTATTAACGGTGTTCGCCATCCACCCTGTATTGTTTCAGGTGGTACTTGAGTTGCGGCAGACAACTATCTGTACTGCCTACGGTCCTATCTGAGCATAACGGGGCCAATGATATCAGCTGTACTGCCTAAGGTCCTATCTGAGCATAACGGGGCCAATGATATCAGCTGTACTGCCTACGGTCCTATCTGAGCATAACGGGGCCAATGATATCAGCTGTACTGCCTATGGTCCTATCCGAGCATAACGGAGTCAATGATATCAGCTGTACTGCCTATGGTCCTATCCGAGCATAACGGAGTCAATGATATCTTCTGTACTGCCTATGGTCCTATCCGAGCCTAACGGGGTCAATGATATCAGCTGTACTGCCTCTAACGGGGTCAATGATATCAGCTGTACTGCCTATGGTCCTATCCCAGCATAACACGGTCAATGATATCAGCAGCTGATTTTACTTAGATTGCGGGCCCCGGGTACACCGTTTGGTCACGGTGCAAAGAATAGGGCCACTGCAGATCCCTTTGGAGGGGTAGGCGGAGGGGTAGAATCCCCCCAAATTTATGTCCAGGGTAGGTTTAGAATCCTGGGGCTGACCCCTGGGTATAGAAGTCAAGGTCAAAAGATCAAATTCACCATAATAAACAGTAGGCTTGCATTGTTTCAGGTGCCATCTCGCTCGCATCAAAAGAGCAGTGGCAGAAAAACAATAAATGTGGCTCCAGCATAAATGGAGTTTCTACGATAGAATTTGCAGCAACTCTGCAGTTCCCGGTGAGAAGGTTCTAGGCCCATTTTCCATATTTTATCTTGATGTACATGGAGGATGAGCCTGACATGTTCATGCCTGTTAGGCACCATATAACCTTTCATGTGTTGGTGCGCCTTAAAAACCAATTCTATTCAATTACTTAGATTGTACAAGATTAGTTTTTGTAAAACGTATTATTAAGTCCATTGGAACATAGAAATATCCTGAATTTTATAATTTAATGGTGCTTGTCAATGTAAAGATATTTATGTTAAATGCTTTTTTTGATTGGTTTAACGTTTTGGCTTTACTGGCTGAAGGTCAGGCAGGCTTTGATATGCTGTGGTGCATTGTCCGTCCATCGTCGGTTAGATCTGTTTTAACGAGGCATGCATTAATCAACACTTGCATTATTTCCCTAGATTGTTGAAAATAATTATATTTCATCTTGTATATGCGATAACTTTGGTAAACAGTTTTCTATTTTCACGACTCATTTTCCATATTTTAATCTCGATATAAATAGAGGGCAGGTCTGGTTTGCTCATTGCTATTGGCACCATCCATCCATGTATCCTTTTTTTGTTGGTGCAGCATAAAACCAACTTCTCTTGTTTCAGTACGATTCCAGACGAGTTTGACAATGTGTAAAATCAACACATTACAGATTTGATTAGATTGAGGTAAAATAATTGATTTGAGGTTTTACAGTGCACGCCAATTCAAAAAGGTTATATGGCGCCAATAGTATGAAAACCCCGGACCCACCCTCCATTTACATCGAGATCTTACCTGGTGAAGTAAAATAAGTTTAGCCTCCCTCTATAACAGAGCCATGTTAGTTAGTAGAGCAGCCTCTTTCCCTTTTGGGTATTTTGTTAATAAGTATTTATTGTTGCAATTAGTACGATGTTATTTTATATTAGCTTTATAAGTAAACCCATTTGATTTGTTAGAAAAGGGTTATTTTATAGTATTTGTACAAAAGTATTTCTTTGTAAAGATTGATATATACGCAATTACTGTTTTGTAAATCAGGTGTGTGATGCTCGTCTTGTCTCGGTGTATCATTCACAGTTTCTTTATTCTCTTTGTATCATTCACGGTTTCTCTGTTCTGTTCGTATCATTCACAGTTTCTTTATTCTCTTTGTATCATTCACGGTTTCTCTGTTCTGTTTGTATCATTCACAGTTTCTCTGTTCTGTTTGTATCATTCACAGTTTCTCTGTTCTGTTCGTATCATTCATGGTTTCTTTATTCTGTTTGTAACATTCACGGTTTCTCTGTTCTGTTTGTATCATTCACGGTTTCTCTGTTCTGTTTGTATCATTCACAATTTCTCAATTCTGTTCGGATTTTTTCGCAGTTTCTCTGTTCTGTTTGTATCATTCACGGTTTCTCTGCTCTGTTTGTATCATTCACGTTTTTTTCTGTTCTGTTTGTATCATTCACAGTTTCTCAATTCTGTTCGGATTTTTTCGCGGTTTTTGTTCTGTTTATATCATTCACGGTTTCTCTGTTTTGTTTGTATCATTCACGGTTTCTCTGTTCTGTATCATTCACGGTTTCTCTGTTCTGTTCATATTATTCAGTTTCTTTATTCTGTTTGTATCATTCACAGTTTCTCTGTTGTGTTTGTATCATTCACAGTTTCTCTGTTCTGTTTGTATCATTCACCGTTTCTCAATTCTGTTAGGATTTTTCGCGATTTCTCTGTTCTATTTGTATCATTCACAGTTTCTCTGTTTGAATTGTTCACGGTTTCTCTTTTCTATGTATCACAGTTTCTCTTTTAAAATTATTATGTACGATGCATGTTTTTTCTATTTTTCGTATATCGTTTATACCTATTTTCCATGTACCATTTATTCACTAAACTACCTCACATATTTAACCACAACCTCAGAGTCCATTGAAACAAGTCACACGTTTGTGATATTCGTGTACTGCCAAGTGTTTATGCTAGCATTTTAGACTCACTTGTGGAGAATATTGAATAGGTAAATGCTTAGAAGAATAAATGTAAACTTGTACTATTTCTTGATGACTTTGGGGAAAAACACATTATAAATTATATGACGTTTGTGAAGAGAACATTAAAGAGAAAATTGAGATATACACAGACTATCTCCCTTTAACTTATGATATACTTTTACCATTAGACATGCTTTTTCCGTGTATGGTATTCCAGGAGAACTACCTATATCCTCTTTCATACTAGGGTACAGTATCAACTACTTCTGAACCCCTGAGGGATTGCAAACCACAGAGGGTCCAAACTAGTTCTAGTTCATAACCCAGTTATCGAAAAAAAGAAGTAAAAACATTTTTGCTATCAATGTAGAAAGTGACATTAGGAACTTCACATTGTGGAACAAATCTGGACAAGGCTAAACATACCCCATCCCCTAGTATTCTTGGTCGGACCATTTCATTACACAGATGTCGACCTCTCTCAATACTGTTAAGGTTTAGTGTAGGCTGAGTTAACCTATATGTTCGGTGGTTTGCCATCTCTAAAAGATGTTTTCCACTTGTGGCTACTTGAGGCTGTTAAAGATGCTCTACCTATATCTTTTTGTCCACCAATTGATATAAACTTTACTTAATTGTAAAGAGGACTATGAAAAAGGTAAACGGCAATAATTTCACCCCATGTAATGTGCGTTTTGCTGGGGAAAAACAGAATAGAAAAGATCGGATTTTTGAAATTGTATTCGTAATTGTTTTAGACAAGCCGATTACGGAGATTTTCCAATCTTATTCGTTTACAATAGGAACTGCCTCGTCGGATTGGAGACGAGTTCCGATCGATTCGTTTACTATCGGAACTGCCCTGAGTAGTTTGTTTTCGTTCAACTGAATGGCATTGCGCATGTCCGATAAAATCGTAAAAAATCGTAGTTCTCCGGCAGGAATAAACGGCTGGGCAGCATTTTATTCAAGATATTGTTTTGATCATAATTAATAATTTACAGAACTGGAATACGAACCTTGTTGCTTCTTAGAATACTTATAAAATAGCTTTGCATACATATATAACTGCAGTAATATTGAGTATTTAATATTTTACATTAAAAATCGCGTAGATATAGGTAGTGCCTCTTTAAGCTTAGTGTAAGTTTGGCAACATATACAAACTCAGTGGTTTGCCAGGGCCATCCCTTACAGATGTTTACCACTTGTGGTTTCACATTTCAATGCTGTTAACGGTTATAATATGCTAGGTGATGTATATGCCCTCCGTAGATTGCAATCCCTAAGACTCTAAGAGATGTCTACCATTTATGATATACCCATCAGTAATATATACAAAATACATTCATTTCCTGAGAACAGGATATTCCAAGACCTTTATCTGTATTCTGATTCTGTATCAATATTCTACTAAAATTGGAGATTTGATATATGCATTCTTATAAAGGTATCTTTAGTAGAGTAAGTATTCTGAAAGCTTGCATCACCTGTTGTGGATAGGACGTATCTCCAGGATCACACTCGAGGCCAAAACCTCTTGTGAGATCCTGCATCACACTTGAGGCTAAAACCTCTTGTGAGATCAGACAGATATGCCATGTCCACACAAGGTGATGCAAGCTTCCATTTATTGTTTCCTATCTCAGGATTTGTGGTATAAACATATACCCTTGGTGGTTTGCCATCCCCAAATTGTTTGGAATTTAGTAAATACTCCTTCATACACTTTCTGTTTACACCTAAATAGTTCCTGTTAGAACTACATGTGTTCATGTGTAATTATTGTTCCGTGTTGTTTGTAGTGGTCGTTAAATGTATTTCTTAAATTTTATATTTTACAAAAATATCATATAGGCACAACAAATGTTATTAAATAGTTAAAAATTGCTTTTTGTGAGAAATTGTTTATCAAGTTCCATATTAATGTTTCTGTCTGTCCGTTTCTCTACAACAGAATTTGCGGCAACTCTGCAGGGCCCATTCTGCATTTGTTTAAATTGCAGTGTAAATGGAGAATGTGCCTGGAATGCTCATTTCTGTTTGCACCATGAAACCAAAATCAATTCTTCTCACAGTAAATGCTATTATAGTCGTTATAATATGGATGAGAGACTTGTTGTACAAGACCTCACAAGCATAGTGAAAACTTGGCCAACTGTCGGATCAATGAGAGAAACGCTTTGATGCAGATTTGTATCAAAAATATGACATCGTCTATATTTCAAAGAAAACCGGTCACAGCAATGAAGAAACTGCGATATGTCAGGTCAATGACAGGTACGTACTTGTGAAGATAGACCCACATCCCATATATTGAAGGTGAAATGCAGAATAAATGAAGAAATATTGTGTTACGCTCCAGATAGAGGGTAAAGATACATATGTATCCAAAAACCTGCCTTACTAATAAATACACAGGACCACCTGGTTTATGCCCCATCTACCAAACGAGGCTTAGGGAAAGTGTCTTGCCCAAGAATACACAAGACGAAATTCAGTGTGGCCGGTGAGGCTTGAACCTGGCTCCTCCCGATTTATAGACCACTGGGCCACGCAAGCGTCTTGAAATACAAAGTAGGTAAGTGACAAAAACTTGTAACCATGCGAGATCAATTAGGGAAACACAATGATGCCTTTCGCGAAAGTGGAGATGCAGAACATGTACAGAAAATTGGTAACGTAAAATGGGCGTGAGCATTTAGGTCATAGTGGCACAGAAGTGTTGCACACGATGCTTTATATCCAGACAAGATGTTAAAGTGATGGATATGTCGGAGCTCCAAAAACAAATATGGGAGGAAAAATGAAGATAAAACTACAATGTTTGTTTAACAATTTATTTTAAAGCATTCCCTGGTCCTATAAGTGCTGTCCAAATAATGCCATGTAAAAACTGGAATTGCTACAAACATGTCATAGTAATAACTAACACAACATAGAATATTAAACAAAATTATGTACAATGTGAAAATATCAATTCCAACTCCATGTATCTTTGGTTTGAACACGTTTTATTTTTTAATAGTTTAAAACATTACATATGTTTATTTCATTGCTAAGCAGTGAAATTGTGGATTTTAGCAATGAAATAAAAGTGGTATTTCATACGTGTGAAGTATAGATTTTAATTTTTCACTGCCGGAACTGTTTTTTCTTTTCAATATCAAAAACTTTTTTTTATTTGTTTAGAAAATAACTGTCTAATATTTACCGTATAATCCCTAATAAATGCCCGTGGGTAGGTGCAACATTTTAGAAAAAAGAGGGAGGGAGGGGGTGTCCGCAAGTCAATTCATTCTTGCATCGGATCTTAATTTTCTAGAGATTGTGTGGGTTCCAGTGTCAATGAAATAGATTAACTTGCATCTTTCGCTAAGTTTAAAAAAATATATATTTCTGAAAAAAAATGGTGGGGGGAGGGCGTTTATTAGGGATTATACCGTATCATTCGACTGTAAATGGTCTAACCGAGAAAATGAGCTATAGTTTTTAAAACTGGTAAAGTATTTCAGAATTGTTGTAATTTATATTGCCAGTTGGTAATTTTTTCCAAAAGTTGCTATAAAGGTTATATCCTTGGACTTGTTAGATTGAAAATAACTTAGATTGAAAATAACTAAGACAATGAGTCGCAGATTATTGAAATCGGTTAAGTAGTTTAGAAGTTTGGGGAATTAAAAACAGCAATTTTATCATACTAAACCAATGACGTCGTCAAATTTTATTTATTTTTCTGCATACTGCAGTACACTTTGATTTTTATAATCAAAGTGTACTGCATCAAATAAAAAGAAAATTTGTTGTTTTGTCAGATTTTATTCCTAGAAGCGAAAATGGGGTTGGCTTGGGTATAAAATAAAACCTTAATTTCGGCTTAATAAGTTTGCATATTGTAAAATTAAAACATATAAAACAGGTTATCACATTTTTTCATTAAAACTTTTTTTTAAAGGTTCTCCTATTTCCCCCCACATCAAGACCCACAGCGTCATTCGTGCCATTGTGGCGTGTAAGATTTCAATATTTAGTACAGCACACTAACTAAGTTTTACATGAATATATCAGAAGTAAAAACAAATAACACGACTGTATGTCTAAACATGTTCAGATTAAAAGTAGCTGGGGTAAAACAGTTTAATCTTGATTTGTTTAAAACTTGCGGTGCCCGTTAGTTTTTCTACATAAACAGGATGCACAACTTATACAAATCACTCTCCATGGCACGAATGGCGCTGTGGGTCTTGATGTGGGAGGAAACCGGAGAACCAAGAAAAAACCCATGTGTCGCAGGATGCACAACTTATACAAATCACTCTCCATGGCATGAATGACACTGTGGGTCTTGATGTGGGAGGAAAACAGAGAACCAAGAAAAAACCTATGTGTCGCAGTGGGTTAACACCGTATCCTCTAAATAAGTAGAGGAAAAAAAATTGCGTGTTTCCAGCAACAATCTCAAAAAGTCTAGGTTGGCTTTTTTTTTTGTTTCTTTTTTTTTAAAAGAAGGAAATATCTTATCGCTTAATGGAATTAAGGCGGGACCACGTAACAGTTTTTACACTTCTTGATGAAATAAAATCTGTTGTTCACTCTAAAACATGTTCAAGGGACAGAATGAAAGCAAATCTTATTGAATATTCTCCCAACAATTATTCTCCTATCTAGTGGTCATACATTTCAATTACTGGATACCAATATCTTGATAAAGCTTCTTGTGACTTGATAAAGCTTTTATTGACTTGATAAAGCTTCTAGTGACTTGATAAAGCTTCTTGTGACTTGATAAAGCTTCTTGTTACTGAATATGTAAATGTGTTTTGTGCGGACAAACTTGGATTTGCCTTATCACAACAAATATTTAGAAAGTTTGCTCTTTCAGTCTGGCATTTATTATAAAGTCATTTTTATAATACTTAAAAACAATTTTAAAAAATATTTCAACTCAATGAAGTTAGTCTCACCTTTGATATAAATGCAAAATTCAAATTGACAACGATGCAACAAAACAATGTTCAACATCATGCAAATAAAATGCATGTAATACAGAATGATCAATAATGCTGTTTATATGATAAAACTTCAATACAACAATCCACTGTGTGTGAAAGATGATCCCAGCAGACAAAGTCCACATTTGGAGAAGGCTTCGTCCAAATGTGGATTCTTGCTGGGTACACGTTCCAATAGAATTCAGTATTAAACTCAACACTGTAAATTATTAACCTCTTAACATTCAATAAAACATATCACAGTACAATACTATACAACATTAAGCAACATAGCCCTTCTATTTTGAATTACATACAACCACACAATGTTTTTCACATTATAGTATTTAAAGGGGGGTACATCAGGTTTTTCATTCGGGTTAATGGGTCGATCGTCTTAAACTTGAATTGGTTTTAAGGCGCACTAACATATGAAAGGTTATATGGTGCCTAACAGAAATGAACATGCCCGGCTTCTCCATTTACATCAAGATAAAATATAGAGAATGCCCTAGAACCTTTTCAATTGCTGCACATTCTATTGTAGACACTCCATTTAAGCTGGAGCCACGTTTATTGTTCTTCTGCCACTGTTCTAGCGATTTGAGCGAGATGATACCGGAAACATCCAGGGGTCATGATGAAGACCTTTTACGAGCACGAACAAAAAAATTATAAAATCAACATGAATTTTGAGGGTTCTTTAACCCCTCTGCCTACCTTTCTAACAGGATCTGCAGTGTCCCTTTTCTTTGCCCGGGAACCACACATGACTCATCTTAAAATGGACAAGTGCAATGAACAAGCCTAAAAGTGATGACTTATTTACAAGGCAATTTATTTTGCCTAGTACTGTGTGCTATACTAGGCTAATGTCCACTAGGGTTAATTTAAGCTTTGTAAGCTCAATTCCATTCAAAATAAATGATAATTCAAATTTCAGACTTGAAAAACATGGTGCCAACCATATTTTGACTGATGACATTTTTATCATGGAACATTTTTCAGGAAGAGAAAAGCCTGATGCTAAGTGTCAGAAAACAACTTTCTGCACACACCTGCTTCCAGTCACTTCCTCATCCTGTCCCCAAACTCGGTGCATGTAGTCTTGTTTTTTCATCAAAAGTATAACCAGTATCTTGCATGAACAGTGTAAATTATATATTACAAGCAAATCTTGAAAGTATTTATCAAGCATTAAAGAATAGCACCGTGATATATAAATTCACATTTTGACTTTCAACCTGCTTGCATATAATAAAATAGAAGTTATACAATTTGAAGTTCTCAAGTTTTCTTCATTATTCTACACCAGAAGGGTGTTCCACAGACCCCTTGTGTTGCCTCCCATGTGCTGATTTAAAGTTATTAGGGGGCACCCCACAGTTTAATGTCCAATTCTCAACAATCAAACCCTGAAAAACCCGTAGTCTGAATCCTTGAGCAAAATAAATCGCACCATTATTAGATCATACATTTCTTTGAAGACCATTAAATTACCCGTTTTCATACCAAATAAAAGTACCAAAAAGCATTTTCTTTTAAGTTTTTGATAGTTTCGCATTTTTTTATTTATAGTCTCAAAAAGAACCAAAGAAGGCATCTTCCAATATATCACCTATAAGTACTCAAAACTGAAGAAAAAAAAAGCAAACATGCACTTCATTATTATTATAAATACCATCCATGGACCTAAAAGATGCTTAGTTGATTTCTTTCTGATATACACATGGACATTTGTGCAAAACTCAGAGTACTTCCCTCTTAGCTAGTTAAAGTTTTATGAAAAGGGGAATAACTCTAATGAAATGAAAGTCAGAGTTGTTGGACATGTGTACAACATTCCTTGGGGTAGGATGAAGTAGTTTATAAATACTTAACAAGCTATGGCCAAGTAATAAGTGTTACACTGACGGACAGACACCAACGGAAAAAGTGATCCTTAAGTGCCTGCTATGCTACACAGGTGACAAAAAAAGGTTTGTCTTTTATTGGAACAAAAAAACAAAACAATTAATAACATGCAAAAATAAAAATAAAAATTAAACTAGATCTATATAAATATCAATAATGACTTGAAAAATTATATTGAGTAGACAATCTACAGAAATTAGAATGTGTCCATTTAAATTCTCGTCAATCTAGAAATACTTATGCCAAATGGCATATTAAATTCATATATTTGTACTCAATTCATTCACAAGTGTTTTGAGTAACAATGCACAATCAAGTAAAACATTAAACATACACCTACACCAAACGACATATTTTTCAACAAATCTTTCGAATAACAATGCCCAATTGTTTGAATTGAATTGGGGTTTTAAGGCATACCAACACATGAAAAGGTTATATGGCGCCTAAAAGGCATGAACATGCCAGGCTCATCTTCCATGTACATCGAGATAAAATATGGAAAATGGGCCTAGAACCTTCTCACCCTGAACTGCAGAGTTGCTGCAAATTCTATCGTAGAAACTCCATTTATGCTGGAGCCACGTTATTGTTTTTCTGCCACTGCTCTTTTGATGCGAGGAGATAGCACCTGAAACAATGCAGGGATCATGATGTTAAACCTTTAATGAACATGAACAAAAAATGATAAAATGAACATGAATTTGGGGGGATTCTACCCCTCTGTCTACCCCTCCAAAGGGATCTGCAGTGGCCGTATTCTTTGCCCCGTGACCAAATGGGGCCCCCGGCAACCACACGGGGCCCCAATTGTTTGACATTAAAAAAATACAACATGGCATATTTAATTCATATTTTTGAACAAGTGTTTTTAATAACTATGCCCAATCATTTGACATTAAAAAAAATCACATGGCATATTTAATTCATGTTTTTGAACAAATCTTTTATTAAAGTAACAATGTACAACATAGAACACATTAAAAAAATACGTATACCATGGATGCTGATGCCCATCCCTGGAACAATAAAAAAATAATAAAGATTTTGAGCAAATACGGTATCTGTTCAACCTTGAAGGTGGTTTCATGCTAACCGGGACAGATATCACTGCTCCAAAAAACATTTATATGCTGATGATGCAAACACATTTTGAGACAATAAAAACATATAAAAATATCTTTCTGTTAAGAAACAGTGGGGAAAAAAAGTTAAAGCTTTGCCCAATTTCACTGAGATATTCTAATTATTGCAAATTTTAAAAAGATTCTGGAAATAAACTTTGAAGTTGATGCCCAATTTCATTGAAATATTTTAATTATTGCAAATTTTCAAATTTTGTCTGGAAGTAAAAGCAGTCATTATCTGAAACCTTTTGGCTCAATTCTACACTGTACATTTTACAATAAATCTAGAAATAAAAAGACACAATTTCAATCAAATAAAATTTTCATTGATATAAAGACACTGGCAAAGTTTCGTAAAGATCCGAATAATAATGAAGGCCCTAGAGTGTTCACAAGGCAAAAGTTAATGGACGACGGACGGACAACTCTGCTGGCATTCGGCCTCTAAAAATGTGTTGCATTCCAACATTAAAATAGAACATCGTGGAACAAGCATATTCGAGAGAAAAACATTCATATTGCTTATAAACAGGCACCATATGTAAAACAAATAACAACCCGTCATCTCTGAGAATACAATGTAGGCGAAAGCACCATAACATCGATGTTGACCAGATTCTAACCAAAATGCTGATAGGTAAATATAAGTTGATACAACTAGTATATATACAACCTGATTATAAGCCAACCTGATTATAAGCATTTTAAAATTAATATTGAGATCCCGATCCCCGTAGAACTCGGAAAACTATTTTGACATTTTGAGTGAAATATTTTGACATTTCCAGTGAAATATGATCGCACTATGTTTTATCCATCAAAATTCTTTTCAACTGAAAAAAATATTAAGTTTTCAATTGTGTCCACATACAAAACTTGGGGTGAAGCAATTTCAAAACAAGATGTGGAGATAACAAAAACAATATTAACGCTGCTGGCCTTCATCAAGTCCATAATTCCGACACGAAATTGTACAATCTACAGAGACGAACGCAACTGCAAAGTCCGAGTAGCGTTATATAAGTATTCGCTCTTCGATGTATCTAAAGGGCTCCATCTATAGCTGGGCGAGAACTCCTGGGTCTTGGCCTTCTGTAGCAGTATTTCGAGGCATTCCACAACCCGGTCACAGTTCTCCCGCGTGAAGCACATTGGTGGTTTCATCTTGATCACGTTCTCGTATGGACCGTCAGTGCTCAACAAGATTCTGAAGTCCTCCTTCATTCTAGGTAATAAGCAAGAGCAAATAAGAGATGTCTGTTGATTTTGAGTAAATTTAAAGAAACTAACCCGCCGAATAACGACAAAATTACTCTACAAAACCATGTATCAAAACTCTATCAAAGTGTTTAGGTCATATAATAATGTATATATTCCAATTAAAAGTTTTTCTTCACGAGTTCTAAAAATACCCGAGGTTGAATACGGTATGCATTAAATTCAATGCTCCAGTTTCGGGGTTTTGCATGGCTGGTTAAAACCGGTTATATTGTGTCTTCAGAGTTTCGACTCTCAAAATATGCAAGTTATATATGTACTCCGTCATCAATAAGTTTAGAAACTGTGTACATATGATGTAAAATGTGACTGTTGTTGGCGGGATAGCTACTTCAACAATATAACAACATTCAAGATGAGGGGTTCATTTTTATTTCAAATGTGAGGAAAAGATCTGATTCCATTTTACGAGATGAAATAAATATCTAGTTTTCCCAAACAAGTTTATTTCAAGATGTATACAACTGAAGTTTATTTTTTTTTTTTTATTTTATACAAACTGAGTTATGGCTATTCCATTAAATCATGCTTGGGACCCCAGGAAGACAATTTTATAAACATTTATGGTTGAACTCTCTTTTCCGAAATTCGGTTCTTTAAACTCAATTTTGCTTCCATGGGTGGTTGTTCGATTTCAAAAGTGCCTTTCTGGGGTCCCATGTATGTGTTAATGGAATAACCTTTAAAATAAACGGTATATAAAAATGTGATATTCCGTCTCACAGTACAAACAAGTTCTATTTTGCTTCAAACACATGGCATTTCACTGATTTTATGACTCTAGATATGGTGTAAAACACTGCAACCTACTTGGTCACAATATATGTCGCCTCCTCTGTTGCTGGTTCCCGTGTCTTCCTACTGCGAACCAGGTCAATCCCGACAAACAAACCTTGCCCCCGTACATCACCTATCATGTCAAACCGGGTCATAAGTTTCCTTGCAGATTCTACGAGGTATTCACCGACCTGGAGAGCGTTGGCCATCAGATTTTCCTTGCTTATCACATCCATGACGGCCAAGGCTATGGCACATGATACAGGGTTACCACCAAACTGTAATGGTCAATGGTCGAATATACATATCAAATATGAAATGCTTACCAATAGTTGCCATGGGTCTGTTTCTGGATTCGTCTCAATGGACTTTCCATTAAGTACAATGGTTAGGTTAACTTTTCTATTTAACAATCGACGCAGAACACTAATTTTCACTGTCCGGTTTTTATGTGTCAAACATTGAAACAGTACAAGTTGTTTGTACCTACACCATGTGACTGGTAAAACTGCTAAGAGGGCTATTCCGGAGTAAGAGCTGTGAGAAAATAAAACTTTCCTAATAATATCGAGCAGATCTCTTGGCAATGGAATAACCTTCACAAATTTTCGCAGGTGAATATTTTATATGTGCACATAAAGCTTACACTAATTTGGGCTGCTGACCCTATATGAAGTGTATAAAGACCATAGTCCATTTAGTAAACATGCTGGGAACATGTAAGCCTTAGTCATGTAATTATATAACTTTTATTGTTTGAATGATGTTAACGTCATTTTCCAGCACATTTTAGGCTATTTAAGATGGTTGACTTTAAAGTGGTGGTGGCAGACCACCTACTTATTCCTGGGTGGAACCAGTACTGTATACCTCCCTCTATCAGTAAGAATCGATACTTTCTCACTGGTTACAATCTCGGAGTCTTTACTCTCTCGATAACAATGGCATAATTAACATGGTTTTTAGTGTATATCATTCTAATTATAAACTGCCTTTCATTAGTTAAATCACATCACATGATCATTATCAAACTTCGATAAATTCCCTAATCAATATATGTACCTTTCAGTTATTTGATACCTAATGGAAAATACAAAAGCGTCCCACATTTGTCTATCAACGAATAGGCAATTTTGGTTAAAAAAAGCATTCTTTGAACATTTTTAATAGAAAATTGTGTATATTAATGGAATAATAAGAAACGGATTTATGCTTATCATTTTTATTGAATGCCTTCAGAATTTATTCAACATCTCACTCAATTCGGCAAAGTTTTCACTCTAAATAAAATTAATCTTGTATTTTTAATATATCACTAATATACGTACCGTATTGAAGTAGGTCATACCACTCTGTTTGAATGTCCGTGATATTTCTTGTGTGGTCACCACGGCAGATACTGGGTGACCGTTGCCCATGGATTTACCCATAACCACTATGTCCGGTTCAACACCTGCCAACACAAAAGAACAAATACTTCATTGGTTTTATGGTATATGTATATATTGGATTTGGTGTGCATGTTTACGATTCAGCTTGGAAAAGGCAGAATACTTTCTGTTTTTTTAGCATCTACTGTTTAATTTGCTGCGCATAAGTTTAAGAATTAGCTGAAACAAAATTGCAAATTAGTTTCTACAGCATAAAGATCTACCTGATATGTCGAGCATAAGTTAAAGAATCTGGAATACTTGTCACTTCAACATTTATAAAACGACCTAGGAGTATAAAAATATAATTCTATATTTTACTCTCAAAATGGCCGCTTCCATATCCAACCTTCAGATGGTCATATCTTTTTTGTTCATTTGCCAATTATTTCACCCTTTTCCATGATTTGTTTTATAAATCTAAATGATAAAGCTTGTTTGACAATATGCCTGCATTCTATTCAAATTAAATCTTCCACTTAACTGTTAATGTGTAATGATTAAGTATTGAACTGAATTGGGTTTTACACCAACACATGAAAGGCTACTGAGTTTATTCGGTATGTTCTTGGGCAAGACACTTTCCCTTAGCCTCGTCCGTCGGATGGGGACGTAAACCGGGCTCCCCTGTATCCTCCGAGCACTTTAAAGAACCATAGGAATCTATTTGATAATAAGAGTAGGGCATGGTTCCGGATTCCTATGTATCCTTCCCCTCTCTCTGGGGCGTCTCTAAATAACCTATAGTGTGTTGATGAGCCGTAAAACAACATTCAATTCAATTATATGGTGCCTAACAGGAATGAACATGCCAGGCACATCCTCCAATTACATCAAATAAAATATGGAGAATGGACCTACAGAACCTTCCAACCTGCAAATTCTATAACAGACATTCCATTTACGATGGAGCCACATTTCCACGTATGCGGTGTCATGATGAGGGCCATGTCAGAATGAGCATGATAAAAAATGACAAAATGAATATGAAGGGGTGTGACAGGAGTGTCCAACCAACCCCCTCTGCCTCTAGCGGGATTTGCAGTGGTTGTATCCTACCCGGCAACCACACAGAGTGTATTCTACCCTGGCAACCACACAAGGAGTGTATTCTACCCCGGCAACCATGCAGGGTGTGTATTCTACCCCGGCAACCACACAGAGAGTGCAATGATCAATCTTACCTTGAGTCTGAAATGCCCAGAAATGGCTGCCTGCTCGTCCAAAGCCAACTTGGACCTCATCCGCAATACAAATACCACCCGCATCATGTATACAGCTGAAATAACAGCACTCTTATTATATACTGTAGTAAATAACAATTAACTCTTAACCCACTATATATATATAATGGACTGTACTTTCTTCGAATTAAAGGGGTTGATGCACCATTTCCAAACAATGTTTATTTTAAAGGGCTTTGGAAAACTTGAAAAAAGCTGAAAGAATTATCAAAATGCCATGAAAGATAAAGGAAATATGACCTATTGAATCTTTGCAAAGAAACATAAATGGAGGCAGCCATATTTGAACGATGACGTCATCGCGCCTTTCTACCGTATATGGCAAATTGGCAAAATATCGTTTAAAGCAAAGAAAATCATTGCAAATGAAAAATAAGCATACCATTTATTCATTTTGCGTCTGTATATTTATTTTTAATCAATTTGCAGTGATTTTCTTTGCTATAAAATATAGTTTATCAATATTCCATAAATGGTAAAAAGGCGCGATGACGTCATCGTTCAAATATGGCAGCCTCCATTTATGTTCTTTCCAAATTTTCAATAGGTCATATCTCTTTTATTTGTCATGGCATTTTGATAATTCTTTCAGCTTTTTTCAAGTTTTTCAGAGCCCTTTAAAATAAACAGTGTTTGAAAATGGTGCATCAACCCCTTTAAGACCATTCCATTTATGTGACAAAGGAGTGTTTTGGGGGAAATGACTGATCAGCCAGACATTGTAAACCCTGATCTGCCTGTGAGTTAATTACTAGCAGGCTGATCTGTGTTTACAATGGATGGAAGGGCTATTATGTACTTGTGGACATGGGTGTTTAGCACTTGTGGAAATCGGGCTGGACTTGAAACCTGAGGACCGGGGATCCTTTGGGTAAGACACTTTCCCTTAGTCTCGTCCGTCGGATGGGGACTTGAACCTGTGTAACAGTCCTGTCTTCAGAGCACATTCAAGAACCATAGGAATCTATTCACTATTGATCGGGGCGTTTTTCGCCAGTAACATGAGCAATTTTTATATACACCTATATACATGTGACAGGGCTTCTAAAATGTTAAAATGCAAATCGGTCCAGGTTTTTTACTGCCGTAAGAATCACACTTATTTTGAAAATCGCCGTACCATGCATTTTTTCCGTTTAGTCATTTATATAGAGAACTATTTAAAATTTATGTTTGTATTATATTTGTATTATTTATAACTTACTTTATCACAATTTGTACATTTTAATGACTGACATCATGTCTTCGCTTTACTGAACGAATAATTTTCATTCAATATTAAAGGGAGTACATCAGGCTTTTCATGGGGGTCTAGGTGTCCGACTTAAAATTGTCAAATATTGATATTTTCTATTCTACTTGGCCAAAACATAATGAATGAGCCTAAAAATTATCCCTTATTTGCAAAGAAATTCATTCTGCACAGTAATACGTGCTATCCTAGGTGACGCACCAGGGTTAATTTCAGCATTTTACGTTCGATTCCGTTCTAGCTATATGGTGTTTTCAAAGTTTAGACATTAACAAAATGGTTCTAACATCATATGTTGATTGATATAAATGTTTTATCATGAACTGGAACAATTTTATAATTTAAGATGTTTCTAGAAAAATCCTGATGTACCCCCTTTAAAATTGTTGATCATTTGAGGAATTGAACCGTAAGTGTCTAATAAACCAGAAGTCGCGTGAAGAATCACAGTGGTAACCAATGTAATTTAGAGGCAGTCGAGTTCATTTGTCGGTTCTAACACTTTGTTTGATCACTTTCCTTAATTAATATCATTAATATTATACTTAAAGTTATTGTAAAAAAAAATCAAACAAACAAGTAACACCGCTTGGTATTTTAATTTTTTTTAATGACGCAAACAAATTTCAGTCCCAGCTGTGGCCACTTAAAAAAAAAAAACGACACAAGCAAACAGGCTAACACCTTACGACTAACGGTATATCAAATTAATTACAGACGGTAACACTCGCTTTAGTGAACCGACAGAACGCGTGATATACTTTCTCATGCTACCTAGTTACTCTTCCGGAAAACTCCCTACTATCGGTAATGGTTTAGTCCAAATTGACCTACTTTCGCACAGCGAGTGACAAACAATCATGTTGTGGATCAAAGAATATTGTCGCAAGGCATAGTTTAAGGGTAAAGGGCAATTGTAGATTTTTTAACGACCGATAGATAAAATATCTGGACCGATTTAAACAGAGATTTTGAAAAGAAAAACAGTCTGGAGAAATAGATTTCGGTCTGGGAACTGATAAACCGGCGATTTTAGAAGCCCTGACATGTAAGTTATATATCATTAGAACTGGAATTTTTAGTGGTAAATAACAATACTTTACTTTTCAAATTCATTTGAGAAATAAATATTTTACAGCCTAAATGCTTTTTTGGTGGGGCCTTTTCCATGTAAATTCCTTGTTGCTGGGGCAGCAGAAAATTAAGAAATCTCAGATAACTTCAGTAAGACCTACTATTTTGCTATAAAACTTTCATAGAGGGTGTCTTAATTTACATTTATCCAACACATTTAAACCATTTTTTGATAAAAATCTAAAAAAAAAAAAAAAAAAAAATCTTATTTTTTAAGCAGCAGAATTTTGCATTGTAAAAATGCCCTACCAAAATCAATTTTTGCATGTGAAATTTTTATGTCTAAACCGATTTTAAAAAGTAAGGTATTTTTATTTACCTCTAAAAATTTATGTTTCAATGATATACATATTATTTAGATCCTATTTGAAATTTGTCTTATAAGTTCAAAAAACCTTTGGCTGAATCAAGCGCCCCAAACTAGAGTTATCACTGAAAGTGATTAATACCCCCACAATACCGCCTTGTCACATAACCATGGCAACCACAAGAAAACAATGGTCTAGTTTAAACATATTTATTTCCAATAAATGTACATGGAAATGGGGTCGGGCCACAAGGCGAGAGAGCGAGAGCGAGTTTTCAATATTGTTAGCGATCAGGGAAGATGACTAACAAAAATTTGCGTGTTACAGCATTAAGTCAAAGATGTTTAAGTGTAATAAAAAAGAGACATGGTCATGAAGAGGATGCATTATAAATTGTTTAAATTTAATACAAACCCAAATTAGCAGGTTCCTCAGAGTTGACTGTAGCATTTTTTTGGCAAATTCTAAGTTGAAAAGGGGCCATAACTCCATCAAAAATTGGTGGTTTGTAAATCAAAGTCTAACTTGACCTGTATTTTACGGTCTTAAACCAGTGTACCAAAAATTATTTAAATCCGCTGACCGTTTCATGAGTTATGGTCCGGACACTGTTTTTTGGGCAAATTCTAAGTTGAAAAGGGGCCATAACTCCGTCAACAATTGGTGGTTTGTAACCAAAGTTGAACTTGACCTGTATTTTATGGTCTTAAACCTGTGTACCAAAATATATTTAAATCCGTCAACCCTTTCATGGGTTATCGTCCGGACACCATTTTTTGGGCAATTTCTAAGTTGAAAAGGGGCATTAACTCCATCAAAAATTGGTGGTTTGTAAATCAAAGTCTAACTTGACCTGTATTTTACGGTCTTAAACCAGTGTACCAAAAATTATTTAAATCCGCTGACCGTTTCATGAGTTATGGTCCGGACACTGTTTTTTGGGCAAATTCTAAGTTGAAAAGGGGCCATAACTCCGTCAACAATTGGTGGTTTGTAACCAAAGTCGAACTTGACCTGTATTTTATGGTCTTAAACCCGTGTACCAAAAATTATTTAAATCCGCTAACCCTTTCATGAGTTATCGTCCGGATACCGTAAAAACCAACAGATCGTTTGTGGGCGTATATACTCCCCCAAACTTCGTTTGTGGGGGTATAACAATAGTAAGAGTAGGCCAGGTTCTGGGATTCCTATGTATCCTTCCCCTCTCTCAGGGGTGTCTCTAACTTACCTATTATGTGTTGATGAACCGTTAAACAACATTTAGTTAATGCAGTTATAGGACTGACCCGAAAATATGTTTCAAGTTTCATGATAATCCGCTTGGTGTCGGCAATAAAATGGCAATAAATCACCTAATATGCCAGCTAAAACTTTGTCCATGCAGAATTAAATGTTGGAAGTATATATCGCTGCCTTATCTCTATTTTGTTACACCAACTTATTTCTAATTTTTTAAATGCGCCTATCTGCTGTCAGATAATTGATGCCATTCTGCGCGAAAATGGGTATTTTATTGCTCTTGGGTCAGTTAATTACATGGATGAATTATAGAGATTCTCAATAAACAGAGAAAACTCGGTCAGTCCTACAACTGAATAGCACTTGTGGAAAACGTGTGCCCCAGAATACCTTTTTTGGCTAATATCAGGCTTTACAAATTGATAAGGAAAACTGAGCAAACACAATTACGTTTTACAAATTGATAAGGACAACAGAGCAAACACAATAACAGGATTTAAAATAATAGAAGTTCACTAGAGAACATATCTTTCACTCCAATGACACTGATGAAGTTCAAATAGTTCATGGACAGATAATACTGTGCTGTCCCAATACTAAATCGGTCACAATAAATTGCATCATTTTACCTCATACCAACCCTTATCAAGAATGTCCCAAAACAAGGTGAAAATACACCTTGGTACATGAGTGGACACCATTAACAGACATGTCAGGTACATGACTGCCCGACACAAACACATTACTGAATAGGAAAGCATTATGAACAGTCATGCCTCAAAATAAATCCTAAAGGGGCACGCACAATGTAATGATGTAGGTAGTTTGTACAGATATTTAAAGGGACACAACTATGATTTTTTTGTAAATAAAAACACCGCAACGTATAACTTTGCATATCTGTAAATCATTACTTACAGTATTAATTATTTAAATAATTCAAATTAATAGTTTTTTTACATATTACTACTTGTTGATTGTATTGCACCAATAATATATGTTTTTATAACGCACCTATCAATGTTATCCCCTACCTGGGGGGCGGCTGGCACCCACGGGAAATTAGACAGAAAAGAATTCCCCACCGTCGGGATTTAGACATCGTTCCCATGTACGGGGGTCGGGAATTAGACTTGGCCCGGATTTTAAACGAGAGACATGGGGATTTTTGATATATTTTATAGTTACTACCTCGGGGAATTAGACTTTACTTCCTGTCCTGGGGTCGGGAATTACACAGCTGATTTTAACAATGGTCTAATTCCCCATGGTAAGCCCCCCCACCCCCACTTGTGGGGGATAACATTGATAAGTGCATAAAGCCCGGTGTGTGTGAAACTAAGAAAAATTGAAACAGGATATTCCATTAAACATGTACAGGACCACTGGAAGGCACTTTTGAAATAGAACACCCGCCCATAGATGAAAAATTAACTTTAAAGAACCATATTTGGGCAAATAGGCTTCACCCATAGATGTTTATTAAACTGCCTTCCTGGGGTCCTGGATATGTTTTAATGGAATAGCCCAAACTACAAATTGTATTTAATTGTATGTATGCAGTTTTAGCGTAAAAATGATATTGGATTAATAAAGCGAGGTGGTAATTTCGATGCTCGGCAACTACTTCAAGATTGACCCGGGTCCCTTTAAGGCTGTAGACGTGTTACCTGATCACCTGATAATGTGGATCCTACATAGATACAAGAAAATGTTGATGCTTTCGTCTGTAGTATTTATAACAACTATAGCAAATAGCAGGTGCTCGGGTACGGAGATTATCGAAGCATGTAAAACGGTTTTGGTTTGTATCTTATGTTAACCAAAACTACGATTCTCGTTGTATAGTATACCAATGTTCCTGCATAAATATAGGCCCTGTTCTAAAAATATCTCTCTATATTAAGCTGCTAATCGGCTGGTTCCGAGGCATCTATGTGTTCTTCAAATAGAAGTTATCGCTGTAGGCTGGTTTCCGAGTAATCAATTACCAACAGATGAATAAAGCATTTTAGACTCGATATAGGGAGAATTGTAGTTTTGATTAACACTCGATACAAACAAGACTGTTTTCCCCGAAAGCATAATTTGTTACACTCGTCTTATAGTCTTAAATCAGCATTTATAATCCAAGAACTATGTTATTATAATGTTCATTTGCTCAATTTAGTAAAGAAGGAAAATAACAATTGTTCTCCATTAATTACTTCTTTTGGTGGCAGGAAACATTGATTTCATAAAATGGAAGTTGTTAAGTATGTGCATTCGATTTTAAACCACTCTGTGCTGGGTAACAACCTTTGGGTATAATGTCCGACAAGTCACCGAGATCATAATTCATTTACAGTGTTTATTATATGCATGCTTCAGTATAAAGGGTTAATAGTTGAACATAAAGTGAAAGTTCGAAAGTTGAAATCATACCAGAATATTGTGGCGTGTAAGATTTCAATATTTAGTACAGCACACTAACTAAGTTTTACATGAATATATCAGAAGTAAAAACAAATAACACGACTGTATGTCTAAACATGTTCAGATTAAAAGTAGCTGGGTAAAACAGTTTAATCTTGATTTGTTTAAAACTTGCGATGCCCGTTAGTTTTTCTACATAAACAGGATGCACAACTTATACAAATCACTCTCCATGGCACGAATGACGCTGTGGGTCTTGATGTGGGAGGAAACCGGAGAACCAAGAAAAAACCCATGTGTCGCAGGATGCACAACTTATACAAATCACTCTCCATGGCACGAATGACGCTGTGGGTCTTGATGTGGGAGGAAAACGGAGAACCAAGAAAAAACCTATGTGTCGCAGTGGGTTAACACCGTATCCTCTAATTAAGTAGAGGAAAAAAAATTGCGTGTTTCCAGCAACAAACTCAAAAAGTCTAGGTTGGCTTTTTTTTTGTTTCTTTTTTTTTAAAAGAAGGAAATATTGGTCCACTGAAGAACATTTTTTTAGGATCGACGGCAAAAAAACTTTAGGGTCGGCAGGTCTTGCTAGGTAGGAAACACAAATATTTTTTTGTTTGGCCTGATCTATAATTATGCAAACATTTACCTGTAGACCTTCTGAAGATAGCCTGGGGGATAGCAAATCTGACCCCCACAACTCTGCATGGACTCGGCGATAAAACAGCACACATTTCGCCCCCTTCTTTGTACCACCTTCACTATGTCCTTCACCTCGTCCGCGTATTTACTTCCAAGATCAACCCCGGGGTAGTCACAGTCAGTGTATCTTCCACGGTATGTGTCGGGACACGGAGCCTGAAATATCCTGGGTGTTAAAAATATGTCACATAAGGACTATAATGCAAATGATAAAAGTTGTGGTCTAACAGCATGCCCCTTTTAAGTCAAATATGTGCTACATAACTTAAATATTGTATTTTCTATTTTTTTTTTTTTCACATATTCAGGGGTGTAAAATTCCACTCGACCGCTCGCCATGGCGAGTGGTACTGCCATCGGGGCGAGGAAGAATTCAGATGTACTAGTCTGACAGTATGAGTGAAGTTTTACAGTAAAAATAACAAGAGGTCAATGACCTTGAAGCTCTACTGATTGATTTTGATTTCAGGAAGTAGTCGCTACAGACTTGTTTTTTGAAAATCTATTTTTAACCGTTGCGGCCATCTTGAATTTCCGGCCGACCTGAAATTTTGCTAAGATCAATAAGACATTAAGAGCAACATTCCTGTGAAGTTTCATGAAAATCCGTCAGGTAGTTTCAAAGAAGTAGTCGCTACAAGTTTTCATTATATAACTCTATGTAAACAAAGCAGCCATGTTTAAGGTCAAATCAAAACGATTTTCGACAAGGACCAACATCATGTCATACTGATCATTTTAGAAAAAGTCCCATATCAATATCTCTTATAGTTTTGAAGAAGTAGTCGCTACAAACTTATTTATTTTAAATCTATTTTTAGCTGTGGCGGCCATCTTGAATTTCCGGCCGACCTGAAATTTTTCTAGGATCAACTAGACATCAAGAGCAACATTCCTGTGAAGTTTCATGAACATCCGTCAAGTAGTTTCAGAGGAGTAGTCGCTACAAGTTTTTACTATATATAACTCTATGTAACCAAAGATGGCCACTGGCAGCCATGTTTAACGTCGAATCAAAATAATTTTCCACAAGGATCTACATCATGTCATGCTGATCATTTTAGAAAAAGTCCCATATCAATATCACTTATAGTTTTCAAGAAGTAGTCGCTACAAACTTATTTTTTAAAAATCTATTTTTAGCTGTGACGGCCATCTTGAATTTCCGGCCGACCTGAAATTTTGATAGGATCAATTAGACATCAAGAGCAACATTCCTGTAAAGTTTCATGACAATCCGCCAAGTAGTTTCAGAGGAGTAGTCGCTACAAGTTTTTACTATATAACTCTATGTAAACAAAGATGGCCGCTGGCAGCCATGTTTAACGTTGAATCAAAACGATTTTTGACTAGGATCAACATCATGTAATGCTGATCATTTTAGAAAAAGTCCCATATCAATATCACTTATAGTTTTCAAGAAGTAGTCGCTACAAACTTATTTTTTAAAAATCTATTTTTAGCTGTGACGGCCATCTTGAATTTCCGGCCGACCTGAAATTTTTCTAGGATCAATCAGACATCAAGAGCAACATTCCTGTAAAGTTTCATGAATATCCGCCAAGTAGTTTCAGAGAAGTAGTCGCTACAAGTTTTTACTATATAACTCTATGTAAACAAAGATGGCCGCTGGCAGCCATGTTTAACGTTGAATCCAAACGATTTTTGACTAGGATCAACATCATGTCATGCTGATCATTTTAGAAAAAGTCCCATATCAATATCACTTATAGTTTTCAAGAAGAAGTCGCTACAAACTTGTATTTTAAAACTCTATTTTTAGCTTTGGCGGCCATCTTGGATTTCACATCAAC
Organism: Cyrtodaria siliqua; assembly: GCA_037043455.1. Classification (NCBI taxonomy): domain Eukaryota; kingdom Metazoa; phylum Mollusca; class Bivalvia; order Adapedonta; family Hiatellidae; genus Cyrtodaria; species Cyrtodaria siliqua. The sequence continues at coordinate 1,286 of JAWPHD010007872.1, read as the reverse complement.
ATGAATTTTTGCTAGGATCAACTAGACTTTATGGGCAACATTTCTGTAAAGTTTCATGAATATCCATCCAGTAGTTTCAGCTGTGAAGTCGCTACAAGTTTTTACTATATATATAACTCTATGTAAACAAAGATGGCCGCTGGCAGCCATGTTTAACGTTGAATCAAAACGATTTTTGACTAGGATCAACATCATGTCATGCTGATCATTTTAGAAAAAGTCCCATATCAATATCACTTATAGTTTTCAAGAAGAAGTCGCTACAAACTTGTATTTTAAAACTCTATTTTTAGCTTTGGCGGCCATCTTGGATTTCACATCAACATGAATTTTTGCTAGGATCAACTAGACTTTATGGGCAACATTTCTGTAAAGTTTCATGAATATCCATCCAGTAGTTTCAGCTGTGAAGTCGCTACAAATAAAAGTTTACGGACAGACGGACAGACGGACGGACGGACGGACAGACAGACGGACGACGGACTCCGCATCACGGCATAAGCTCTGCTGATCTCTGATCAGTAGAGCTAAAAATAAACGCATGTTTAAAACATTTTGGAGTAAAACAAGAGGCCCAAGAGGGCCTGTGAACGCTCTACTGGCTGTTATACCATTGATGAATCGAGTCGTACTACATGGTGTCTAGAGTGTAAACAAGGTTTTTCAAGTATTTGACCTAGTGACCTAGTTTTTGACCCCATGGGACCCATTTTCAAACTTGACCAAAATATAATTAAGACAACATTTCGACAAAGTTTCATCAAGATCGGGTCAGAAATATGGCCTCTAGAGTGTACTAGTGACCTAGTTTTCGACCCTGTGTGACCCATTTTCGAACTTTAGCAAGCTATAATTGAGACAAATATTCTGACAAAATTGCATCAAGATTGGGTCAAAAATATGGCCTCTAGAGTGTACACACGTTTTTTCCAAAGTTTCACCTAGTGACCTAGTTTTTAACACCATGTGACCCATTTTTGAACTTGACCAAGATATAATTAAGACAAACATTTTGACAAAGAGTGTACACAAGGTTTTTCCAATATTTGACCTAGTGACCTAGTTTTTAATCCCATGTGACCCATTTTCAAACTTGACCAAGATATAGTTAAGACAAACATTCTGACAAAGTTGCATCAAGCTCGGGTCAAAAATATGGCCTCTAGAGTGTACACAAGGTTTTTCCATTATTTGACCTAGTGACCTAGTTTTTAACTTCATGTGACCCATTTCCGAACTTGATCAAGATATAATTAAGATAAACAATTTGACAAAATTTCATCAAG